>JAZDUA010001375.1:0-90911 GCA_038098605.1 Gryllus longicercus
CACTCTCTCTTTCTAGCACTCTCACTCTTTCAAACTCTCCCTCTCTTTCGCGCTCTCTCACTCTCTCTCTATGTATCTCTGTCACTGTCTATGTATCTCTCTCACTCTCTATGTATATCTCTCACTCTCCCTCTACGTATCTCTCTTTCTCTCCATCGCTCTTTCACTCTCTATCTCTGTATGACTCTCGCTGTCTCTCTGTCTCTTTACCTCTCTCCGTATCCTCCGTCTCTCCAACTCTCTCTCGTTCCCTATTTCTCTCGCTCGCTCCCTTCGTCTCACGCTCTCTCTTGATCGCTGGCTCCGTCTCCCTCGATCACTCTCTCTTTGTCTCTCTCTCGTTCCTGTGAACAAGAGAGTTCTTTTGCCTCTTGGATTCTTCAGGCGCGATTCTTTTTCTCGTCTTTTCTCCACAGATTTACAATTTGAGTATAAATACAACATGAAGTTTAAAACATGTTTATTATAATTGTATAGAGAGTAGAGCAACTTCAGAGTTTTTGTTATATCAAATGTAGTTATTCACGTAAACACTATTTTCACATCCAGGGGCTTATTAATTGATACGTATTTTTTTAGATTTGAAATCACAAAATGAATGCATTAAAACCATTTTTATTTTACATACTTTTACATATTTTTGTATAATTAATTTTACATATTTTGGTAAAATTTAAAATACTTTCGTGACGAAACAGAAAATTTCAAATACGAATGTTCCTGGCTGTGAAAAACTAACCGAAGTAATACTGTGCCTCCGGGTTTGCTGTAGATTATCAACCGTACCCCCTGCTTCTCGGAAACTGCGCACTTGGAATTAAGGAGGAACGATTATTTGCAAAGCAGAAATTGATTTTAATGCACAGAACTCAAACGTAACTCGATCGAAATTTGTCAAACATTTCTTAACACGCTTTCTGCACATCGCTGAGAAATGTACACCACTATGTCAGACACGCAAAATGAGGAATCTATACCCCATCGGCCTCAACGGGAATTCACCCTTGGGACAGGACGTAATCAATCTGTGGCACTCGTTTTCAGTAAATTAAGATCAATTACAATGTTGAATCATGATGAATCATGTTGGATTAATGTCATGACGGATGAATTGTGTCAGCTGGATAATGTTAGATCAAAATCAAATTCAATGTTGTAACATGATGGATCATCATTATGAATCAATGTAAGATGGTGGTAATCCAGAGAGAAATGGAAAGAAAAGTACTACACATTACCCTTGCACACAAGATGAAAAATGTAGAAATAAGAAAGAGAACGCAAATTCAAGACTCCGTAGAAAAAGATAACAATTTGAAATGTAAATGACATGTTATACAATAACGCAGTATAACAATTCTTGTGTATACAGTGCAACAGTTCTTTACATACCAAGAAAACAAAAGTTGCTGTTCCATAACACAACACGTAAATGGGATATATTTAGTGGTAGGAGGCATCGTCCTTGGATTCTTGCTGTCACATTACGTTAGAAATTCCATAAGTAGCTACACACAGAGAATTAGAATTTAGTCAGTATGAGAATAAGCTCAATTACACAATCAATATTATCTTAGTTCAGTAAAAACAGAAACAGTTTTATTGTTTTTGAATTCCGCATTCCTGGGCATCTAACAAAGCCATAGACACACCGTGACACACCGTCTTACATGACCGTGAGCTATTTTCAATTTCTGCTATCTTTTAAAATTAGTAATATAGATATATGTTTGTAGGCTATCCTCAGGTGAGTGTGGTACATATGGTGTACTGCGTGTTAATCAATTTAAATTTCATGTGAGGTGTGTTGGTCGGAATAAGGGGGAAGCAGAAATGCAGATGGTTGAAATGGTTTGTGAACAAATTCGTGTAGTGGGCGAGGAGGTTCTTCGGGTATCGTGATACGTAGTGATAAGTATGCTTTCTGGTGCAGGTTGCATGTTGCAGTCCTGGTGCATGAAGGGAGGGAAGAGTAATTTTTTGGATGCTTTGAATATAAATTAGGAAACTGATGGAATTTGAAGCTGCTGGTAGTTTTGACAGTTTGTGATTGTCAGCCGGCCTCTAGAATTCTCCTCCAGACAGTGACTAAATTCGACCTACATTTGTAGCTTGCATCAAACGTCCGGCCATCATTGGGAGCGGAATCCTACGTCCTCCCGGTCAGAGGCTCTGCAGTGACGTCACTTGACGCCGTGGGCCTCCTAAGCCTCTCCACTCCAGTTACAAACGCGCTTTTACCACCCCGCTTTCCCTGGACGAGCTTCTTTTTTGGTTCCGTCCGCTTGACGTGAGCCTCGGGCGCGCTCCCCTCAGCCCTCAGCGGCGCTTTCACCACCACGCCGGAGGCAGCGCTGCTGTCACGACCCGTCCGTCCTTCCCGAGGGCCAGGGCCACGCCCCGGGCGCTGGACCCTTCGCCGTCCCGCACGGCCGCTCACCCGCTCGCTCACCCGCCGGTTCACCCGCCCGCTCGCCTGCTCGCACACCTACCCGCTCACCCCCCTCATCCGCTCTCTCACCCGCCCGCTCACACGCCTACTCGCCCGCCCCGCTCACCCGCCCGTTCACCCTCCCGTACACCGGCTCTCTCACCCGCTCGCTCACCCGCACGCTCACCCGCTCGCTCACCCTCCCGCTCACCCGCCCGATCACTCGCCCGGTCACCCGCCCGTTCATCCGCCTGCTCAACCTCCCGCTCACCGGCTCGCTCACCCGCCCGCTCACCCGCTCGCTCACCCGCACGCTTACCAACCTGCTCACTTGCTCGCTCACAAGCTCGCTCACCCTCCCGCTCACCCGCCTGGTCACCCGCCCGGTCACCCGCCCGTTATATCCGCCTCCTCAACCTCCCGCTCACCGGCTCGCTCACCCGCCCGCTCACCCGCCCGATCACCCGCACGCTTACCAACCTGCTCACTTGCTCGCTCACCAGCTCGCTCATCCGCCCGCTCACCCGCCCGCACACCCACCCGCTCACCTGCTTGCTCACCGGCTGCTCTCGGTTGCACTCTGAGCGTTTCGCATTGACTACGCATTCCGCAGATTGCGCCAGTCCGCCGTCCCAACGAGATTGATTCCGGGCACGTCAACTACCAGGGCCATTAGTCCCGTAAGTGTAATGCATGTTTTTGCTAGTGTGGTGGCGGTGATCTTTCCCCCACTGTATGACGAGATCCGACGCCAACATACCGTCGGTTAGCGGGGTTTCCCTCAACTAGGTACGTCCCATAAACAGAGCACCGCCCCAACCGGGACAAGCTTTAAGCTCCTGACGGGTCTCCTGGAATGTGTAGTGGAGTAGTGCATGTTAGTGTAAGTGTGTGAGAATAGAACACGGATGAGGAAGGTGAGATTGCACGCGGTCAGGTGCCCGTATGTTAGGGTACTGCTACTGTATTCGCCTGGTGTTGATCAGAGAAATCTCTGAAAACTACCGATCAGAACAGCCGGCCGTTGTACAAGTAATTCTCCTCCAGAGAGCGACTGAATTCGACCTGCCACCGTCGGAACTCGGACCTAGGACCTCCCCGTGAGTCGAACTCTTACCAGCCGAGATGGGTCGGGACACCAACTGATATCGCTGCAGTATTATTAGGGTATGTTTCTCGCCCTCCATAAATGTCTGTCGCCCTTCATAAAATATAAATTTAAACTGTGCAGAAGACGTTGCTAATGGACTCTAAAATTTACAAATGCTTTTCGTGAACCTTAAATAAGGCGCGATTGCCTCATGGTTGTTTTCGCTTGCCCATGGGATCTTCCCTCGATCCTAGCGGTACTATCAATCCCACGCCACCAACACCTCATTTCCCCTTCCTATGCTTCTGCCGCGCCCCTCATTCCCCTCAAAGCTTCATTCTGGCACGTCGTTCTGGCTCTCGCCTCATGTCCCATGCCGCCACCACTCCCACCACCCTTCGTCTCGTCATTGTGATTCCGCTGACACTGCTCCCGGCTTCCAGCGTAGGCCACGCGCCTTGTCAAGTCACAATACCCCATCCCCCAACGTCTTTTGCAGCTCGCACGACGTGCACTGGCCGCCACCGAAACCACCACCGCCATCACCGACGTAAATGCCACCTCCGCCGCCGTCACCCCCTCCCCCACCGCCACCTCCACCTCCACTGCCACCGCCACCTTCAACCGCTTCCATCTCCGCCTCCGCTACCTCCACCACCACCGCCGCCACCACCTCCGCCCTCGACTCCGTCTCCACCCCCGCCACCGCCACTTCCCCCACCATCGCCCCCACCCCAGCCCCTGCCCCCGTCTCCGCCACCGCCACTAACACTGCCACCGCCTCCACCTCCTCCACCACAACAGCTTCACTTCCATCGCCACTAACATCGCCTCCATCACCGTCTTTGCAATCGCCACGACCGACATCACCACCATCGCCATCGCCTTCACCACCACCATACCGCCGCCCCCAACACCTCCCCTACTGATACTGCTGCCGCCGCCATCTCCGCTGCCAACGCTGCTCTCACTGCCTCCACCGCCTATGCCATCGCCACCACCTCCAACACCACCGCCGCCGCTACCAGCACATCAGTCCATCGCCATCACCACCACCGCCGCCATTGTCGCCCTTGTCGCTACCACGTCTACCGCCACCGCCATCGCCATCGCCACCGTCACCGCCCCCAACACAGCTACCGCCAGCACCGCCGCCACCACCACAGTTCACCGCAACCACCGCCAGCATCACCGCTCCTTCCGCCGCCGCCGCGTGGAGCTGTCGCGGTCGGCGGCGCGCGTGTGCGCGTGCGGCGGCGGAGGACGACACGCGCTGCGGCGGCGCGGGCTGGCTCTGCCCCGCGCTGGCAGACCGCAGCCCCGGAGAACACGGGGTCGAATCAGGCGGAGCGACTGCCCGCGCCACGCGCCACGCGCCTATGCGGCAGCGCCCAGCCTTTCCCTGCATTAGCCTCTTCCTTCCTTGGCACGTAGCGAGGGGGCGGTGCGGGATTGCCGACAATGCGTTTTCGGGCGTATTGTACTGGTCAGTTTGGTATCTTCATAACACTAATTATCTTTTACGTTTCTTTTAGACCTACAATTCTAGTGGTGAAATTTATTGCTTCTAAGTAGCAATGAAAAAATCAAAACTACTTAACAAGTAAAAAAATACTACAAGGGAAGGATGTAAATTAGGCGATAGTTATTGTAAAAAGAGGAATACAACTTTATGGACTACAGAAATAGTCTTTATAAAAATGAAGCTACTTTTAGAGTATTACTTATCAATTTTATGAACAATCTAGCTGTTTGAACTCCCTGTACCAACGCCATTGAATTCCATAGCAGGGAGTAAATTTTACTCACGGAACTCTAAACATTTGCGAATTGTAAAAAAAAAAATACAGTAACAGCACTTACATTATGAGCATATTAACTCCGAGGAGTAAATTTTACTCTGGTAGAAGATGATACCTATTCTAAGTCATCTGTAAAAATAAATGCGAGTGACTAAATTTTATTCATCACTAGTATTCTAGGAATGACCGATTTTATTATTCTTGCACCACGAGAACGGGTGGTTTTTAAAATGCACTCTGAACACTTTTGCGTGCAAAATCAGTCGAAAGTGAATAGTATCAGCGAGAAGTTAAAAATCCCTTATGAATATATTTACTCGGATAATAATGATTTATAGATAATGATGCTTAATTTTCTTAAATCACGTGTATGGATTGTAATTTTGTTGAAAAGTAAATGACTTTCAGGAGCGGTCACTTTGTGTAATGAATTCTACAAAGTAAACAAAATTTAATTAAGTTATTATTATTATTATATGTCTTTGATTTTATGTTCATTTTCTTAAGAAACTGGCAATGCACTGTAAAAAATCTCAAAGTATTCTGAATAATTCTGATAGTATCTTAAGTTGCTTCATAAAGTCGTGTTGCATGTAATATATGTCAGCTGAATGTGTTCGGAAACCATAAGTTAAAGAAGATTTGTATTTGATTGAAGTTTCAACGTTGGCTGTGACGATAAAAAATAAATATATTGGATTATGTGAGTGATCAGTTTGATGAAGTTTACTATTTCATATTTTAAATTTTTCTCGTTTTTTTTAGTTTTTTCTGTTTGTTTTTAAATATAAAAATTATTGCTTTATAGCGATTGCTGGGATATGAGATCAAATCTAAGCGAGAACACACCGCATTCATGAGCACATTATCAGATCCTTTTCTTTCGCAGAACTCATAACTACGACAAACGGATGCAAAGCTGAAACATGTAAGAAGCTTACTAGATCTTTATTCTTATTTGATGAGAAGCGAAAATGCTTCTGAAAAAAGTTTCCTAAAGCGCGATTAACGGTGTTACCAGATAACATTTAAGTTTTACATATTTCGATTGTTTCGCGTTAGTTTGATTAATTTATGTTTTACGTTTTAAATAATAACGTAATTTTTTAGTGATAACAAGGATGAATGTAGCTCATGTTGCGTAAAATCTTTTAACAACTCTAAAAACAATGGAAAGCGCTCGCTGAATCGTTATGAGAATTGACACGCGCGGAGCAATGCAAATAAAACAATTTTTACATTTAAAATGACAGGCGAGTGATATTAATGCAATACCAAGAGACTCACATCTCATGAACTAAACGAGTCGAAATTATTATAGTTTATTACTTGAGGCAAATGGTAACTCATTGTCAATAAAATACTAATTAAAAGGGTTGCTTCATATAAAATTAATGTGAGTGCCATCCCACCTCAAAGGAGCTGGTATTTTGTGCAAGGCGGGGGAATACAATAACGAAGTATTTTCATAGACGTACTTAAAGCGCGCGTACGAACACGCCGCTCGCATGGAGGATCAAAAGCCACGGCGTCGGCGGGCGGCGGCAGGTGGGGAGCGCGCTCCGGCGCAGCGGCAATGGGCCTCCCCGGTGGCTTCTGCTCTTGGCGGCGCTGGGCTGGCGCTCCGGAGAGATATTAGATCCCACTTTATCCTTCATAAAAGCGCCTGTTACGCCCGACGGCCCGCCTGCGTGGGCGCCAGCCTCCGCCTCCAACTCCACCTCCGCCACCGCCCCCACCACCGCCACGGCACCCGCCCCCGCCACGGACCCCGCCCCCTCCCCGTCAACGCCATCGCTACAGCTATCGTCACCACCTCCACTTCCACCCCTCCCCCACCTCAGCCCCCGCCACCACCCCCACCGCTGCCATCGCCTCCGCCCCCGCTCCTGCCTCCGCCACCGCCCCCACCACCGCCACGGCACCCGCCCCCGCCACGGACCCCGCCCCCTCCCCCGTCAACGCCACCGCTACAGCTATCGTCACCACCTCCACTTCCACCCCCTCCCCCACCTCAGCCCCCGCCACCACCCCCACCGCTGCCATCGCCTCCGCCCCCACTCCTGCCTCTGCCACCGCCCCCACCACCGCCACAACTACCACCCCCGCCTCCCCCGACCCCGCCTCCCCCGACCCCGCCTCCCCCGACCCCGCCTCCCCTCCCCCCAACTCAGCCCTCGTCCCCATTCTCACAGCCGCCATGGCCTCCACCCCACCCCCGCCCCTGCCTCCGACCTCGCCACCACCTCCGCTTCTACACCCACGTCCGCCCCCGACCCCGCCCTCTCCCCCGCCTCCACCCCCACACCGGCCTCCGCCCCCGCTTTCGTCTGCTCCCCCGCCCCCACCTCCGCCCTCCCGTGCCGGCTCCACGGGCTTTTACCACCGTTTGGGCCCCGCTGACGACTCATTTTCCATAACATTGCCCCACCTCTGGCCCGCCATTGCCTTCGCCGCCGTCCGTTTCGTCGGCGCGTGTTTCCCCTCATTGCTTTCTCCCTCTTTTCCTTTTGAGCCCGTTGCCTACGTCTTCGCTGCCTCATCCTTACCCTAATCCCAGACGGGCGCGCCACCGTCAACTCTATCATTCCCCGATCCTTTACTGGATGTTCAGAATAAATGGTTTCAACTTCTACAGCATAAGATGATAACATTTACTAATGCACATGTTGTGGGGAATTCCAAATAGCAAAGGTACACATGTAACATATTTTACATCACACTTACGATCAGTAGGTAACTTGTCTTACACTGGTATTTGTCAGGTACACAATCTCTCAGGGCAGGACGACCTGCCCAAACACGTTTACCGCAAATACTGCGTGAAGTGACTGCTATGAAGTTTGGCGCATGCGTGAAACAGCAATGCACATTAGAACGCTATTTATTCTAAACAATAAAGACAATAACTCAATATTATCATTTCTAGGATGGCAGATCATGTCTTGGGTGTTCATACCAAACGCCTGTGCAGGTCAGTTGACAACCAATCATGGACGCGATATGGACACCTGTGTAACTTTGTCATATGCCTTTTTCTGTCATATGTTCCTCTTTAACCCACCTAAATATTGTAGAAGTTTGTAACATTTAACTTCCGAGTGTAACCCCTACCGATTCATCCTCATCCTCTGCGAACTTTCGCACAGTAGCCACGCCTACACCGGTCTGCCCCTCTCTCTCTCTGTCTCTGTCTCTCTCTCTCTCTCTCTCTCTCTCTCTCTCTCTCTCTCTCTCTCTCTTTTATGCCAATCTTTCTGTGTTGGGTTGTTTTGTGTGTTATAATGGATCTGACCTGTATGTGACCTGAAAGAACCGTAAAAACCAAGTACGATTAAAACCTTTTTTGAGCATTTTTGCCCGCCATATTGGATCCGCCATTTTGTTTTTTCACTTTTCTTTTATGAACTTCATAACCAGTGACCTCAAAACGTGTTTGTTACAAACTTTCAGACAAATCGTTCTACGCTTTCTTATATCGGCCAGCTTTTTCGAGATCTAATCCACTGTCCTGTGCCCATCGCCCCCAGCTCCATCTGTTGCCGCGGGCGGAGCTCTCGCAAAGCCGGCGGGAGCGTCTGGTATCTGCATCATCCTTCATCGAACCGAACCGCTCCGGCCCTCACGTCCGCCGAATGCGCTCGCAGATTCAATATAAAGAGTTTGTCTCACCCGGCCCAGCGAGCTGGCCGATGAAGGTACTCTCTAAACGCTCGCTATCATCCCTATAGATTTATTGAATGAAGGTGTTGTTGCACTGGACAGTCATGATCTCTTGTTTTCGTGATAGTTTGTCAGTAATTTCTAGAGAAGTTTGACTCACAGGAAATTGTGACAAATGTTGAAAATGTATCAGCCACGCCACCATTTTTTAATGGAAAATATTATTTTATATCACTTGTTTCCGTGACAGTGTGTGAGCCTGTAATTTCTAGACAAGTTTTACTCGTACGAAATTGCAACAAATGTCGAAAATGTATCAGTTATGCGACCATTTTTAATGGAAAATATTATTTTATATCAATTTTTTAAAATAGTCTGATTCAAATTTTTGGAGAAGCTTTGTGAAACTACTCAATACATTAAAATGTAATTTGAACGTTAAGTCTTAAAAAATATTATTTTAGGTAGTCATTGTCTACATAGAAATTAAAATATGCATGTACTACGAATGTAGAACATTCATTAATAGACGTTATTTTTCATATGTCGTAAACATCTACAGTCGTTTTCCCACACATAATATAAATCAAAATAATTGGCTAATTTATTTTAAAAGTCAGTATTGACTTCCAAGTACAATTCAGCATGGAATTGTACAGTCTCTTATTTCTTTTAAAGAATATGCAGAACGGAGACTGAGGAACACAATTCATCTCAATTGTGAGAGGTGTGGATGTTTGCGAGCTGCTAGCGTGCACTTTGTCTCCGGGGCAGTATATTCGGTGGCAGTGGAGCGTTGCCATAAACCTCAGTGAAATGCGCGGCAACCCGCTGCCGCAGGAAACACACGCTAATTACAGCGACTATACGGCTGCTCCTTACCACGCCTACGAGCTGCCTCCTCCAGCCATTCCACAGGCTCAGGTGCGACTATTGAGAGCGCGAAGAGCGCGGCGGGATGTCAATTCGGTTACCAACAGTTTGGTTGGAGTTGAACCATGTGTCGTGTAATCTCATTTAAGCCTTTCCTTAGTTAATTCCTCTAATTAGAGTCGAGTCAAGATTTTATCCCTCGATGATTTTAATATTATTATACCTATCTCCATTACTATATATAATGTATATAAATAATTGAGTACTTCGTACAAATAAATATGTGTGCATTTATAATTAATATTTTTATATTTGTATAGTATCAATACTATTTTTTGTTGGATAAGATGAAAATATTTCAAACGGAATAAAAGAGTTCTAATTATATTAACTAATCTACTTTTCTAGAATTGGTTTCAAGATCTTTTTTAGGCAGACATTCATTCACATTATACATTTTTATTTAAAATCAATCAATGTTTAGGCCTATTATTATAAAAAATCATGACATGATATTTCAGACTCTCGTGAAATATTGCATATATTTTATTCAGGTGAATTATAAATATAAATTATTAATTGATGCAATCCCCTCAAAGATCGTATTTAATGATATTACAATTTTAATTGTTCTTTCATCTGATTTTTAGTCACAACCTCTAAATTAAAATTATATCATAAAGTAATTATTATAAACAAAGAAAAAATTGAAAAAGATATGACGCAGATTCATTTAAAGAATGTGTCATTTATAGCGTGTAATATTATTTCATTAATATTGCATTCACTTGTATTTATTACACCCTAAAGATGAAGGCCAATAACATTCGAATCGTAGGTCTAAAGATTGTAAGATTTTAAATAAACTTTTTATATGTAAATGAATGTATATCTAAAAAAAGACCTTGAAACTAATTCTAAAAAACATCAAGAAAGACAATTTTTTCTCATTGAATAATTTTAAAATTTTCTTTCAAAACAAAAATATTTTATTCCAACGTTTGAAAATCCCATCATCTCAATGTGCAAACTTCCCTTTTCTCTTCTTTTTTAGAATTATTTATTTGAAATAATTCTTATTCTTACCCGATGAAATAAAATTTACATGTCAAAATATTGAATGCAATATTGTTATGTTACTCTTCCGACAACGAAATAAAAATTTTATATCAGGATATTGAAAATATCTATATTTGTAGGCGTTTCCGTAACTATTAATGTCATAGAAACCCACACGGAGTGTGGTTTACTATCATATTGTTACAGAGAAGCGAAAACAAAGCTTTAGAGGGCTGCGATCAAAGAGGATACGTAATGAAAAACTCGATAACCACTCTGATTAAATCTCATAAAGTCTACTTCCCTTTGGGTATTACTTCGTAATCACCACGAGGAAGGTCACTCATCGATCTCCAACCAGGTCACAGTAACCATTACACACGGCCCCGCGGAGGCGTGTAGCGGCGGGTGCATTGCGAAAATTTATGTGGCGAGCGCAAAGCGATTTATTTTGGCCGAAAATAGTGGGTACCGCGCGCAGACACACGGCCGACCGACCGACCGACCGACCGACCGACCAACCAACCGATCGACCGACCGACCGTCCGTCCGTCCGTCCGTCCGTCTGACCGACTTACCGACCGACCGACTGACCAACCGACCGACCGACTGACGGACCGACCGTCCGTCTGTCCGCCCGCCCGCCCGATCGTCCGACCGACCGACCGTCCGACCGACCGGCCGTTCATCCGACCGAGCGACCGTCCGACTGACCGACTCCAAAATGGCGGCGCCTGCGCCAGAAGAGCAGCCGCCGATGTAAACACAAAACGCGCATCGGAAAAAGCGCTACAACGGAGGAGGGCCGGGACAAATTAGAACGCGTCCGCCGAGAGAGATATGTCGCTTGCATATGCATGCCGCGTTGGGAGGACAAGTTCGGGAGGCGGTGGACGCAATTTGGCGGGCTGAAGAGCACGCCGGAGCTGTCTTCAAACAGAATACTTTTACAGCCCCAGCATAGACGTCGACATTCTGTGTATGGTCAAGCACATTTACAACAGAGGATTTAGTTTTAATTTTGTTGTTGAAGTTTAATCTATATAGATTAAAACGGAAACGCATCAATTTAAACACATATATTTGGATTTTACTTAAATGCTTGGGTTTATAGGTACTACATTTTGAAGCAGTTTCTCGCATCACCAGGTACATATCTGTAAATAGTCAAATTTGTCTACATATAAATGAATTATTGAACATATTTCAAATCAACACTTTGAACCGGGAGAGGACTCAGGACATCAGTTGATGTCATTGCAGTGTCTCTAACCGGGAGGTCCTAGGTTTGAGTCCCGACGGCGACAAAATTTTCAACACTGGCTAGTTAGCGAAGGCGAGTTAAGTCGCTGTCTGGAGGAGAATTCTCGCGGCTGGATGCTGTGATCGGTAGTTTTCCGTGGTTTCTCCGATCAACATCAGGTGAAAGCTGGAGCAGTACCCTAGCAAACGTGTCACTGACTGGGCGCTCTCTTTTTTCCCCTTCCTTACCATATCCTCACCCCTTACGTACATATATTTATTCTTACAAGCACTACACTACCACACATGCCGGAAGACCTGTCGGCAGTTTAGAGCTTGTCTCGGTTGGGGCGGTGCCCTGCTGGTGGGAGACACCTGGTTGAGGAAAACTCCGTTTGCGGCGGCGATGGTGTAACGGTTAGCGTTTCGGACTGTTGTACCCAAGTTGGCGGGTTCAAACCCGATCGAAGCCGTGGATTTGTAAGGGCGAAAAAATCCTTCGTACGCCTTCCTTTGGAGGGGAAGTAAAGCCGGCTGTCCCATGTTAGTAGATTTACTTGCATGTAAAAGATCCTCAAGCCTAAATGACGCCTCTAAACTAAATTCAAATTGCCTGTTTCTCGCCCAAGAAATACCTCCTTTCTCTGCTAGTTGGTGAAAGGAGCGTAGCAAAATTTACGTGGTCAGACGGAAGAGCAGGCCTAATGGCCTGAGTCTCGCCACGTAAAATAAGGCATTAATTCAATTCAATTCAATTCAATTCAATTAGCCGACGGTAAGTCGGCGCCAGATCTCGCCATCTAGCGAAAAGATCATCACAACCTCCCAAGCAAAAACACGCACTACCCTTGCGGGACTAATGAACTTATTAGTTGACGCACCCGACATCATTAAACAATCAACCAATCAAAACTTTGAATAACAATTGCTTTTTGGAATTAAATTCTGAGTACCCATGGACAGTGTAATCATGTGTTCAATAGACTTAAGAGTATTCATCTACATTAAATAATGTTCATGGAAGATAAACGGCGCGTATTTTACCGGTAAATAAAATTAGTAATAGTTTATCCGAGGATGCTGATACTACGATGGTGGTTGTGGTTGCGTCTGCGGCGGCGCTCCGTTGCCACATTACAGTGTTCCAACATGTTTGGCACACGCTTCACAGCACAGCTCTCATAATAAATTTGCCGAGTAAATACAATAATGGTAAAAATATGCTTATTATTAATGAATATAATAGTGACAGAGTGGTGACAATTATATGAATATAATATTGTAATACCTTTTTCAAAACTTTTTTCTCATCTACATGTAACTATATGTAACTCACGTGATTCTCCTTGTCAGAAGGTACGTACTACATACTTAAATTAATTAGAAATATCGCTTCTCGTACTTGAATGTTCATAAAAAAACACAAGACAACTCATTATCACAAATAAGTTGCTTGGAAAAAGGGCCCTCTGATTCAGGAGCAATTTAAATTATCTGAGATGCTGAAAGTAAACAACACGAATAGAAATATTTACCTATTAAATACGTAAATGATGGCGAGTGAACCAGCAGCCCGAAGCTATATTTGAAATTATACTCCTCAGGACAGTTATTTCAAGAAGCGAGCTGATGACAATATTAAGTATTTTTTCTTGTATGGTATGCACATCACGTATTGTTACATTTTTACCTTTAACCGTATCACCAATCAGTACGTATTCCAATATGTAGTTCCATTTTCTCCGAATGTGTTGTGACATAATGCAATTGTTTGGCAAATTAACTTCTTTGTACATGTGATCACAAATTCTGTTAGTTGTAATTCAATATTGAATAATACGATGGCAGAGAGATATTTGGAGTCATTGTCTTCTTATCGATCTTCTGTTTGCACATACTTATTAGGATCCATTCAAAGTAATGATTCCTAAGCTAGTAAAACTCTCGTAAGCAATTTCCGAAAACTTGATTCTACATTGTTATCTGACTCATTCTTTAGTGACGAGGTATATCTATTGTTTATGTATTTCATTATTGATGTTTTCAATGTGAAATAATGTTCTCGATAGTTATTAATATTCATATTAAGTCTGTTAAAGCAAATTATCTGTAAAAATAATAATAAATGGCTTATTTACTGCGTATGAAAAGAAAACAAAAAAACTATTCTTGTATGAGACGGTTCTATGAATTGCAACACTTCAGACGTAGGAACCGCTCCGTCAACTAAATCCATGTGTAACTTTTCCTCAACACACCATGGAAGTTTCGGGTGTAAAATACCAATAATTGGAGAGGTTACATGTCCTGTAATGCCACTAGAGCTTAATGAATGCATTTTATTACTTATTTACATTATTTTATTTAATATTAATTTACCATTCCATTTGCCGCTGCAATTACGTAGGCTCTTGCTAATCGGCAACTGTGCTTTGCAGACCGGATAGTGCTAGGTTGCATAGGCATTTCACAGCTGGTGTCGTTTGATGGTCGATTGGCTGTCCGAAACAGCTAGTTGTCAACGGTAAGTTGATTGATTAATTACTTAATTAATTAATTAGTGTTTCTGGCCGCATCAATTACTATGATAATTACGTCCGGCATTATAACACACGTTATATCTCGGAAGAGGGAGTGTTTCTTTGAAAAGTGAGATCCGGCGCTGACCTATACTCGTCTTGCGTGGCTTTCCAGGTATCTCCCCAGCGACTCCGTCCAGCTGGTAGAAGCTATAAGCTCGTCTTCCCACATGTGTGGTAATGTAGTGCCTGTAAATGTGTGTGTGTGTGTGTGTGTGAGTGGACAAAGATAAAGAAAGAAATATTGCGCGCGATCCATGGTCTATTTGTTAGGATCCTGTTTCCCCGTTTTCCTGTTTTATGAGCAACCGCCGAGAATTGCCGATTAAAGTATGCAGCCATGAGATTGATGGATTTTTGCAGATGCAGATGGTTTTTTAAGGGCGAAAAAAATCCTTCGTACGCCTTCCTTCGGAGGGGAAGTAAAGCCGGCTGTCCCATGTTAGTAGATTTATTTGCATGTAAAAGATCCTCAAGCCTAAATGACGCCTCTGAGCTAAATTGAAATCGCCTGTTTCTCGCCCAAGAAATACCTCCTTTCTCTGCTAGTTGGTGAAAGGAGCGTAGCGAAATTTGCGTGGTCAGACGGAAGAGCAGACCTAATGGCCTGAGTCTCGCCACGTAAAATAAGGCATTAATTCAATTCAATTCAATTCAATGAGAATTATCCTTCAGGTAAAGATTCAGATCGACTCTGCTATGTAGCGAGTGTCGAAACGTTGCCATCGTCGGGAATCGAGCCCTAGGGCCTCGACGCGTCCTAGGGCTACGACGCGTCAGCTGGACCGCCAATGCTGCCATCGAGCTACTGCAGCCTGAAAGAGTTCAAGAAGGTACTTAGTTCGAGCAAGCGGTATTTGCACCTGTTATGAGTAGCTGTAACAAATCGGACACTGCCTGGGTGTGTCCTAGAAATTACTGTGAAGATCGATCGTTTCCGAATTTTGTTTCCTAATTATTCTCGACAGATATTGGAGCTTCCACAAAGGGGACCTCGGACTACCGCTACAACCTCACTTTCGTTCCCCATTCTGGAAGCAGTTTTACAGTTTTTAGCAGTCCTTTTTAGTCTTTTTTCTATCTAGAAAGTGCATTGAAAAGGAACTTTTGTTTAGACGCGGTACTGTTTCGATATAGAAAATGGACGAACGAGAACCAGAGTTTTACACAATCCTTTTGTTTTCTGCACGTAATTGTCATGTAAATGTGTCCTCCGGATGCCACAAAATGCGCAGAAGATCAAACAGCTGAACATCGCATTTGTGGTAACAAATTAGGACTGAGCATGGAACGAGACGACATTAGAAAGCAGTTCATGTAACGATTTACTTCCCACCGCACAAATATTTTAAAATACAATTCAACCCGTTGTAACTCTTTTAGAACTGCACAAAAGTAATGAATCGCACCTCAAAAATACCGAGGTAAAAGAATTGGAGGAAGAGAACCGGAAAGTGACGACAGGAGCGCGGTCATAAAAACTGGATTTAATCTATAAAGAAATTAGTGGTGCCACAACTGCATATACGTTCTCGCATTATTTTTAAATTTGCCAATTTTAGAAAATTTAGAGTTCCGCGAAAATGAGACAATGACATTTCTTAGGCATTCCTTCTTATATTCGTGAAAAAATGAAGAAACATTTGGAGTGGTTTCTAAGACTTTTTTTTAGAATTTGCATTGAATTCAAGCAGAATGTGAGCAGAAACTACTCTGTTTTCAAAACATTGGTCGTGATCTTTAAAGAGTTGAGTTTTGAGATCAGATTTGGTAATGGGACCAGTGCTATTTTTGTACCGTCATTTGATGAATACGTGGAGAAAATGTAATAAGAAAAATTGGAGTCATGTTTGAGAAAAAATGTTTAAAACAATAAAATGACCTTATTTCAAAAAAAAATTTCCTCATAAACTACTCATATTTTTGCAAAATTGAACATGTCTTCATTTCAAGATCTGTTTTTACCGTACAGTTGCAACTAAGAAAAAAGATTTTATCATCAATATAGTAATTGCAGGAAGACTCAGAAAAAACTTTAACTGGTAATTTTTTTGAAAAATCATGCATTTAAGCAATTCTTGTAAGCGTCTTTTCACTAGCCGAGGACGTAGTTTAATCCAAGAATTTAGAGCAGTTTATGAGAAAATTTTAAAATGTAAATAAGGCTTCATGTAAAGTACCCCCAAAATCAAAATATCCATTTCAAATTCGCAGAACCGAGTTACTTAAAGTCAATGTCCAAATATAAATTTGAAGAAAATCGTTTGAATGGTTTAGACGCTAACGTTGATCACTGACGGACAGATATACGTTTATCGTCAATCTATTTTTGGGTATCAGGGACCCACAAAACATGGATTTTGGCTGTTAAGCTTGTTAGAGGAACAAGATTTATATCATTTTGTCTTAACAGGAAGTGGCGAGTTTTTTTAATGAAAATTTGCATACAATGATTTCAATATTTTCTCGCACAATTACAAATTTTCTCTTTTTACTAAGTAAGGACGAGAAAATTCAAAAAAATGCATGCTTCATTTCTTTGTACAGATTACATCCAATTTGAACCGTCACTACTCTATACTGATAGAAGTTATGAAAAAAACACGTAAATCAACTGAGATGATACCATATTCTCCATTTATGTAAAACAGTATCTAAATCGGGGATCCTGAGTCCAGTGAACAAGTTGCGTGATGACTACGTTAATATGCCTTTCGTGGTGGGTAAACTGGAATAGAGATACACTTTATTACCAAAACAAAAAATGATGGAAATTAGCTTGCTGGTCTATATGCTGTAAGTCAATTCCACAGTTGATGATGAGATAGTAGTGGCTAAATCAATAGTATAATGGAACAGCGGGAAACTATAACTGGAAATTGCATGTAAGGTCGATTCTTTCCTCATCACGATATTCAACTCTGATTTTAGTAGGCTCCCGCACAACTCACCAATTCAGTGGATAATTATACAAATTTCGTGTTACATAAATGCAATTTCACATCTAACTTTATGGCAATCTCGCAACTTATGTCGAACCATAATGAAGTGCATCGTTAATGTAATGAAATAGTGACGCAACTCGAAAAATAACGTTTTGAATTAAACGAGTTTCAGGTTTTCACTATCGGTGACAATGGAGGTAGTTATAGAAGATGTTGGTATTACTCGTATAGCGATATTGATGAAATGGGAACTAAGCATTACTTCGTATTCTTAAATGTTATAACTCAAAATTCGGGTTATGTCAGAGTTCACTGACATGGATCTATATTACAATATAAATTTTATAATTCATCTCAACTTTCTCTTCAATCCATCCCAGATAATAACAATTCCAGAATATCTCAGTCAAATGCTTTGATAATTGTATATTTGGTATTTTAATTTGTCTAAGCAAAATAGCGATTCCAGATCATATTTTCAAATAAAGGAGTGGTTTTCTTTCTTCAACTACGCTTTGTTTGTGTATTTTGTGTTCATTCTTTCACTTAAAAATATAAAAATGTAATAATAATAATAACAATAACAACAATAATAACAAAAATAATAATAACAATAATGTTAATTACTTTCAGTTGACCTTACCTTTAATTTTTATTAACCCTTACCCCGCTCAATCCAAAAGTCATGGAGAATCAAAGCACTTGTTTACTTTCCCGCTACGGAGTAGAGAGAAAGTTATCTAATGCTACACAGAAAAACAAATTGTCAGCAGAAACAAAAATTATTACAGGGCATCGGTAACGAAAAAATAAATCCATCTGGTAAATTTAGAGAAAAAATCCTCAAACACGTGGTTTATCCAGAATCCATGTTTGGTGAGTCCTTGACGCCGGAAAATCGAATGATGACAAAACGTTCGTTTGTCTACCTGGCCGTCTGTCCGCATGTCCGTCTGTCTATCTCTCCTCCTGTCCTTTTGTCCGTCTGTTAAGAACATTAGAGGCTATACCATTCAGCCGATTTTCTCCAAAATTTATATTTGTCTATCGATCTAGCTGATGTCGCGGCCCTAGAATTTGAAACGATATTTTTGGGGGGAGGGGAACTTTACTTTTCCAAATTTTCAAAATAATGGCACCATCGTCTTAATTAAATGTTTTGATGGATAGTGTGAAGGACGCTCAAGAGAATGGTGCAGGTCTCATTATCGTTAAAAACCCTGATTTTTCGAAAAATGCAAAAGTTGAAAAAAATTTCGGCGTATATCTATAACTAAAATATTTAAGATAAATATTTTACCCCTAATGAAATCTATTCCTTAAAGATATAATAAAATGAGGTCAAGTACTATTTTTCGAAAATTTGAGTACTTTTTGGGTAATTTTGTGTGAAAATATGTGTGGTGCTGTATTAGCACCACGTCGTATACCAATTAAAGGGAATTGGTGACGAATCCCGGCGTAGTTTTTCGACAGATGTTTATTCAAGTACAGAGTGAATGTTTCTTAGTTTAGGTCTTTTATTATTAGAGCATTTCAATCAATCTTTTATTATCTGAACACTTAGTGATAGACACCTCTTACGACTTTTGTGGGATGTTCACAAAAATCTAGTGGGGCTGTGTACAAAATTGCACGTATTTTCTCAT
Source organism: Gryllus longicercus (assembly GCA_038098605.1). NCBI lineage: Eukaryota > Metazoa > Arthropoda > Insecta > Orthoptera > Gryllidae > Gryllus > Gryllus longicercus. Next base: position 19,334 of record JAZDUA010001375.1, read on the forward strand.
GCTTTTTCCATTTTCTTCGAGTTGGGGCTGCATTTTCCCTTTCCGAGTACCATAAATCGGTGTTTAAAGCACCAACCATGGCGCCCCGTAGTATTTACAGCTCCTCTCAGAACAATACCAATTGAAATGCTCCTTTGTGCTACCGAAGCTTCACAGTAATGTGGTCTTTTGCCCATCTCATTCCTATACCTACGTCCGCAATATATCTTGGCTTGGCACAGATCTCACAAAGCTATCGGTCATGGCAAAGTATTTTCGTATGTTTAGGATATAAAGGTATTACATGAGTGACTAGGAATGCACCCACAAACAGTAAACATGTAAGTGGGATTCGGACATAGCCTTAGTGCATTGTATGATTCATAATATCTGTTTATTACAGACGCCAACTCAATTGTTTTAATTAAATGGCACAACGGTTCTCAAACGGATTTGTCTGCTCCTTCAAATGCAACACTTAATAATAATAGCAAAATAATAATTATTATAGTAACAATAAAATTATATAAATTTTGTATAATGTTAATTGTACGAAATACAATAAAAAGAAATCCAGGCTCTTATAATATCATCTTAATATCGATTTTGACATTTTTTATTTTCATTATTATCTAAATATAAGCCGCAATAATACATTTAATTACAAACTATTTTGAATTGACTGCCTATAATAAATATATACACCATAATATTTGACAGACGGCCACAAATATAACCTACTTCAGCCAAATTCAACAGTTCGCTATGGCGATTATATCGTCTCATTAGCATTTTCAATTCGCGCCACTACTTACTGCCTCCGTTTCGGCGGAAAGCCGATAGAGGTCACTGCGCGAGCAGCAAATGCTAAGACGGCCTGCTTCAATGGAACGACCAATCACTAATTTTCGCGCCGTTTTAACCGAAATTGGCGGGAAAGAAGGAAAGCACTGTTCAGTTTGCTTTCTGACGTGAGGACGAAACGATCGTCGTACGGTGGGATAGGAAGAAAGAGTGCAACGCTGTTGTTCCAGAAACGGATGCGAGGAAGTTCGAAATGAGGTAAATTGCTTTCTATACATTCACTGGTTCTTGCGATAATTAAACATCTTCAATTTCATTTGAAGTGTAAAACTTCAAATTAAACACGACTAAGTACGCGTAGAAGCGAATTAAATAACGGTCTTGCGACGCGGAGAACTTTGTCTAGTTTAGAGAAACTAATACCATCGGGTTTGTTTACAGCTGTTTTCTTTCGTTTCTTTTTCTTTCTTGTTCTGATTCATTCTACGCCTGAATGTGGAATGCAGTAAATAAGTCATTACATTGACCTTGCGAAAGGAAGGTGGTCAAGGGAAGATGATACGAGTGCGTCCATCGTGAATGCGTAACTGCATTGGTTTCAACACGATCTTGCCGAAAGGCGGAACTTTCGAGAAGTCAGCCCGACCGTCACGGAGCCGAGAAAGCAACGTACCATGATGTAAGATGTCGTAGATTCGTCGTGAGCCTTCCATTTGACTTGATTCATCTAATTTTATTTCGAGCTTTAAGGTTGCTTCAGAAATCGTAAATTTGAGGGAAGTAACACTTCGCCGTTATTTCGAAAATAAATTAGCAACACGCATACAAAATGATTTTTACCAGTAGAAATGTTTAGGTGAACTCTGTGAACGCTGTTAGCCATAGGCAGACTTTGCGAAAGCCTGTGAAATTAATTAATTGCTGTAAGTGAGGCTTGAAGTTGTAAAATTTGTATAAAACATTTAACGCGTTTTTCAGTTGTTTGTTAATAGACACTTTTGATGTTTCGACTCCTGTCACTTCTTGGAAAGTTGATATTGTTATATGCAATAGATGTTTAACTACGTCTTTCAATATTTCATTGCAAAGGAAACAATTTCTATTATCACAATGGCTAGCAACTAACTTAAATCACTGCCTGTAAGTAGGGAAAAACGGGAAGAATATTTATTATATATATAATTAAGTGACCTGTTACCATTTGGTATTTTATTTTTTATTTTAGATTCTGTGGCAATTGTATTGTTTTTTCTCTATTTGTATTGTTTTTATTTTATAATTTATTTTCTTGTCTATGAATTGATAAAGCAAGTTCAGAACTGTTTTTAATATTGATTAAAAAGAATGACATGCAAATTTCTTTAAGAATATTACATGCTGAATTATTGAAAAGTCTAGACGATACTATTTCTTTGATTTTCCAATTCGACAGGTGAATCTTCTGACCGTGTAAACAGTTTCTTTATACATAATCTGTGGTAATTGCAGAACATCCGGCAGTTGTATAGATGGCCCTTGCAGAGAATTAACACTTCCCTGCATCATCGGGGCCACACATTATTGTGTAATTAAAAACGCGAGAGGTGACACTATTCGTATTGGTCGTTCATTCCTCAAGCTTTTGTACTATTAGGTCGGCTGACTGCCGTTTTATTTGAAACGGTTACGTCAAATATTAGGTGATAACAATATTACAAGCCATGGGCTTCTAATTGTTCGGCTATCTTGTCCTCCCTTCTTAATAGTACTTAAACAGCACACTATGAATTGAATTGAATAGACGAATTTTATTCATTTATTAAACAACACAGTGTGTTTACTATTTAAAATATGCTAAACTCACTTTGTATATAAAATTGACTATCATATATAAATAAGGTACTTGAAACAGACACTATTTATCTCAATGTCCTTCAACTCTATTCGTTGTCAAAACACGTATCAAGTTTTATTACCATAAAATATTTCACCTTCGCACTCGTTAATAAAGTTTCTAGAAGTTAAATAACATTTCAAAAAAGTTGTAGAATTTAAAATTTATAGATTGTTTCATTTATTAAAGTGCTTACGTTTCCTTTAATGTAATACTTACATCGAAGAATTATACTCAATGGGCGGAGAAAATATTCCTCTCTTAAACTTTTTGCTCACTCCCAGAAAATCAAGGTCGCAGAGAAGCATCAAGGAAGGTCGACTGAGTATTGAAGTGTGGTTTTATGCAGAAAAATATTTTGTTGCGTCAATTAGCAATTGCCAAACAAAGTTGCGTTGAGTGTGAAATATAACCAAATGGTTGTGTGAAAGTTGACAGTTGTTTTCATAGTTTAAAAAAATATTTGTGGAAATATTAATATAATTTTGAATATTATATTTCTTCTTTATAATATACACAGGCAGTGGCTGAAGTCGTCGTTCGAAAAATGGCCTTTTCCTCAAACAGTGAACATTTTTTTCTGCTTCTGCCATTTAAAGTTATCTTAGAAACACATTTTAAAGTGTCAATGTAGGATTAACATATTTTGATCACTTAGAGTTGCGGATCTCAAGGGTTAACGAGATTCATCATTGCACTCAAGAATCAGCTTCATTCTTGTGCATAATGATGAAATGATTGAGTCTTTCAGAGGGAATAAAGGATGAAACAGGTTCAAAGTTTAGCATCTGCTTGGTATTGCTACACCCTTTGTTACATAATGTTTGTTTTAAAAATAGCGTCTTTTGCAAGCACTTTTATGCAGGAAGCTATTTATATTTTCAACAATAATATTTAGACAATTACGATAAGAGCAAGTAACTGCTATGTAACGTTGCAGAGAGGCAGGAAAAGTCAAGCGAATTAAAAAAATTGTTACTATAAAACATGACCGGCGGTGCACGTACATCCAATCTAAACTATAGAAACAGTAAGCAATTATTTTCATTTTCAACCAAAACCATTCTTTACCAGCTGTCAAATCAGTTGTATGAGACTCTTCTAGACGACATACAACAGACTCACACTACACATCATTAAATCTGAACGGGATGAAATTGCAGGCAATAGCAAGATAAAGAACAAAATTGTAATTTTTTTTTGACCTTGCAGTTTTCAAGAAAGAGGTCAACAAATACTGATGAAAGATGATATCGCGTGGAGTTAAATTGGCACACGCTGGCGACAAAGAAATTAATTAAGAAATATGTTAATTATCGTAAATAAGCGCGGGTGAAAATAAATAACGAAGGGTAGATGAAAAAGTTCCCTTGAATTCCTGAAAGAGGTATTCTTTGAATACTAGTAAGATACTGTCCATGGAATTTTGTTGTAGGCATGGTGTACGGTCACCCACCATTCATACACAACAAACAGTCATATGCGACGTAATTTTACTACAATTCGTGTTGCTTCTTCCGTTCTCTTAGAGTAACCTTCTTTTTTTTAGATTTATGATCTTTCATTAGTCTTGCACGTCCATTTAAACTCTGTTGAGTACGTGATATTTTTCTGCTTCATCGTGGCATTCAGCATTCTGCTGATGCGCCGGCCGCCGCCGGGCCCGCGCGGTCTATTCACGGGGGCGGAAGGTCGATGGCAGCCGCGAGCGAGGCAGCAGCCATTGCGCGGGCGTTGCCCCAGGCAGGCGCTGCCATTTCGGACGCCGTTGTGGGTTTTCTCTGCCCCCACACTACTACACTACACCCCCCCCCCCCCGCCCGGCTCCGCGCCTTCTCCAATTGGCGAGCCTCTTCCACATGGTGGAGCGCTGCAGACGGATTTTGGAAGTCGTACATGCTGTTATGTTTCTAGAGGTCTTTCGTCGCTCCTGCTCGTCTTTGTGTCACTTCTCTGATTTCATTAAATATCGTTGTTTGTGCACTTTACTGGTATGTGCACAAATGGTACGGTAAATCATAGAGATAAATATATTAGATGTAGGAGGATTGTGAACAAGAACATGGTTACACATGAGGTTTGTTTGGGACAGTGATGCTACCATTAATATTAGACGAAGCTAAACATGTAATTTTGTTTAAAACATTGTTTTAAGTACCAGTCGCTCCGGCTTCATTTTCTCGAGAAACATATCCCAATACCAAGACGTTCGATGCAGCAGAGATTTCTCAAGCACTATTCATTACTTTCCTTATAGTTTCTAAATTGTGGTTTACCATATTTTTGCCCGTATCCCTTCTATTAATACTAAAAATGTCTACTTTGTTACTACTCTCTCTTCTACTGCCCTTTTTATATGTCATTATCATCTGCTTTTGCTCTGCCTTCATTACGAGTTCGTCTTAATTGATTTCCCGTTTCTGTGTTTCCCCGTGATGCCAACTTTCGTCCTTTTACATATCTCTCCTTACCATGGCTGTTATAACCCCCACAAGTCAAAATTCTTTGTTTTCAATAGTCAGCTTTGTATGCACTATGCGACTCACTCCCTATATTCTCACTTCACTTCGAATCTACACACTCCTCCTCCACTTGTATCTTTTCTGGCTTTATTTCTCGCCAGCATCTCTGTCCCTTTAACCCTTTCCGCCCTCTGCTCATAGAAATGTCTCTGTATCTCAACACCCTCGGCGCGAAGTGGTCGGATCTACTTCCGCCCCCCCCCCCGCCCCCACCCCCACCCACTCCGTCTTTCCGCCGCCTGACGCCGCGCAGTCGATCCCGCTGGGCGGCGCATCGCGGCGGCGCACAAGGAGGCGAAATTGGGCGCTGGCGCCGGGCCCCCGCGGTTGTGGCGTGGGCGGAGGGGGAGGGGGTGTGTGTGAGCGGGTGGGGAGGGGAGGGGGGCGAAGATGAAAAGGCGGTGGCGCCGCAGGAATGCGCGACGAGCACAAGTTGCCAGCGGAGGAGAGTGCCGTGGGCGGGGACTGGGGGAGGACAGGAAAAGGACTGTGGGGGTAAAGGAGGGGGCGAAGCGGAGGGGGCAGGAGGGGGAGGGGGAGGTGTTTGGACGGGAGAGGCATATGGCAGGGGTGGGGACGCAAGGAAAAGGACGATGGGGGCGGAGTGAGGGTAGAGGTAGGGGCAGAGTGGAGGTGGGATCGGGGCAGGAAGAGGGGAGATGCTGGGATCGGAATGGCAAAAGGTGGGGGCTGGGACGGGGACAGGAGTGAGGTGAGGGGTAAGGAAAATGACGATGATGGGGGCGGGGGTGGGGTGGATGTAGGTAAGTGTAGGGTTTGGGGGCGTAGCGGGGCCTGGAGGAGGGAGAGGCGGAGAATAATGAGAGCGGTGGCGGGGGAGGGTCGCGTAGGTGTTGGTGTGTGGGCGAGAGCTACGGGGTGGAATTGGCTGTCGGGGGCAGTGGGGGGGTGTATGCCGGACGGCAGTGGTGTGAGGGCTTTGCGGGGGCGGGAGCCAGGTCAGTGCGAATGCGGAGACGGAGGTGGAATATAAGGCGAGCTGGGTGGTTTCGGGTAGGTGTTGGGACGTAGTGGGAGGGACTGCGGGTGGGGGCGGGAGGTGAAGCTGTGAGAGGAGTGGGTGCGGGCGGGAGGCCAGAGCGACAGCGGCAGCTGAGGCGGAGTATAAGGCGAGCGGAGGGCCATGTCGAGGTGTGAATGCGGGAAGGTGTTGGGGCGTAGTGGGAAGGGCGGCGTGTGTGTGAAGGTGTGGGAGTAGTGCGGGCGGGAGCGAGGCCAGAGGGACAGCGGCAGCTGAGGCGGAGTATAAGGCGAGCGGAGGGCCTTGTCGAGGGGTGGGTTCGGGTAGGTGTTGGGGCGTAGTGGGAGGGGGTGTAGGAGTAGTGCGGGCGGGAGCGAGCCCAGAGCGACAGAGGCGGGGGAGGCAGTGTCCGGGGCAGCGGCGGCGCGGACCGTGGCGGAGCCGCCGGCGTGGGTGGGGCGAGCCGGGTGAAGGCCCTCGGGATGATAGCGGCGGCCGACGCGACAGGCGCTCGGGGCGACGGTGGCGACGCCACTCGGCGCCTGCGAGCGCCCTCAACACTTCTCGCGCGGCTCTTGTAGCCCTCACCCAGGACCGCCAGTGGAGCGGCGTCAAAGAACTGCAACTTGTGACCACTCACAGTCCTTTACTTCTCTCTTCGTGTATCTGATGCACATTGTCAGCCTTGCAAATAGAACGCTTAGAAAGATTACATCTACAGATCTATCTTAGGAGTATATTGCCTACAAGATTAATATGCTCATATGGTGCGAGAAACGAAGGAAAAGTGCCAAAACTAAAATAATATTTAAGAGAGTTCTACACATTTTAAAACCTGGTTTGCATTAAACAGTGTAGATAATTAATGTCACTGAAATTTTTAATATTGCCTGCAAAAAACATATTTTGATGTTTATTGCAGTTATCAGCAGGAAAATTGTATTATCATGAAACCTCGAAAGGGTCACCTGTGCGGTTTCGACGTAATAATAAAAATATATGTCATAGAAAATATGCTTTTAATTGTCAACACATGTATTGAAGATGTACGCGATGGGGCCGATATAATCTCTGTTCGGGGCGGCGGCGGGAGCGGGGGCGGGGGCGGGGTGAAGTCGGCAGTGGGTTAGGTGATGGGGGGGCGGTGAGAGCGGCGAGGGAGACGAGGGCGGCGAGGGCGGCGGTGTGGACGGGGGCCGGTGTGGTGGGGGGCTAGTTCGGGGGTGGCAGCGGGTTCGGTGGCCGGGGCGGCGGCGACCGGAGCAGTGGGGGTGGCAGCGGCGGGGAGGGCTCTGGGGGGGGAGCAGGGGCGAAGGCGGGGGCGAGGTGGGCGTTGGGGGCGGGGACGGCAGTGATGGGGTGGGGCTAGTTCGGGGGTGGGGCGGCGGCTGGAGCGAGAGCGGGGTCAAGCCGGCAGTGGGTTAGGTGATGGGGGGGCGGTGAGAGCGGCGGGTGCGGCGAGGGCAGTGGGCACGGTGTGACTGTATCACAAACGATAACACTGCGTTTGATATTTACGAGAATATGCTTCTAAGAAAAATACAAAAACGAGCTGCGTGCAATGCACATGTATCTATAAAACATGAACCTTATCCCTAGGTGAGGTGCAACCTTACCTTAAAACGTAAGGTGAGACCTTGCCAAGTTGGGAATACATCTTTATTAACTTGCACTAACGGAAGACCCATGAGTGCAATTCTCAGTAACCAGACGGGGCACAAACGGACGCGCTTACGTACGACATATGCTCTACTCTTTCCAAAGCAAATTATCAGTGGTCCAGTAAATAGAAGATAGTAAAGATGTTCACGATGAGCGAGTGAAGCTAGGCCACGATTGTGAAGTAGGTTTATGATAGTGAAGTAGATGTGACGCACCTACTTTAATGGTAGCTTCGTGCATGTAGCTTCGATTTGTTCTCGAGAATATCAAATAGTAAAGATAATAGATGTAAAATTAAATAACAATTTTCTGTGAGAACTTTCTTCCTCATATTCCAAAGCGTCTGATAATAAATATAGTAAAGATAATAAATATAAGTTCAGATAGTAAATATAGATTTAAAATTAAATAACAAATTTCTATGAGAAGTTTTTTCCTCATACACAAGAGCTTCTGATAAACACTCCATCCTACACAATGATCAGTCTTTAACTGTTAGACTCTTATTACACCCCTTGAGAAAGATCGTGTCTATTATTGTCTCTTAAACAACAGTACTGTCGACTTCAGTAACTTGAATGCAGAGCGAAATACACCGTCGGATGACGTCGTGTTGCCTCCCGCAGACGACACAACTCTCGTGTCGATCCGTCATCGCTCGAGACCGCTCCCCACTCCTCCCCCCGCAGTTATTTACACCTCTGCTTGGGTTACGGCCGGTTTACGAGCCACCACAGCGCCTCGCCACCCCCGCCGTTCCACCCTCAGCCCACTGCTGCCCCGCCCCCAGAGCCCTCGCCGCCGCCCCACCCCCGAACTAGCCCCACCCCACCACTGCCGTCCCCGCCCCCAACGCCCACCTCGCCCCCGCCTTCGCCCTCACCCCTGCTCCCCCCCCAGAGCCCTCGCCGCCGCTGCCACCCCCACTGCTCCGGTCGCCGCCGCCCCGGCCACCGAACCCGCTGCCAGCCCCGAACTAGCCCCCCACCACACCGGCCCCCGTCCACACCGCCGCCCTCGCCGCCCTCGCCGCCCTCACCGCCCTCACCGCCCTCGCTGCCGCCCGTCACTGCCCGTCACCGCATCCGCCGCTCTCCGCCCCCATCACTGCATCCGCCGCCCCTGCCGCCATCCCCGCCGTTCCTTTCACCAGCGCCCCCGCCAGCACCACCGTCTCCACCACCACCTCCACCACCACTGTTGTCACTGTCGCCCTCCACACTCTGCCCGCCACTGCCGCCCCGCCCGCCGAGTGGCCGGCGCCGCCGCCGCCGCTGCTGTCGTCGCTGTCGCCGCCGCCGCCCTCCATAATTCAGCGGCGCCGAGATCGATGGCTCCGCTCCGGGGTGGGGGGTGGGGAGGCCGGGGACAACGCGGATGGCGGTGGCCGGGGACGAGGTCGCACAGCTGGGGTTGCTTCACTGGGGACGGGGTTTTATGAAAGGCATTTTACACGTGCGGTCTAGCCCTTTGACTTCTCACGGAGCACGTATGTCCCGCGAATATTTTTGTCGTAGATCGTTGGGAAATGAAGTAATAAAGCAGACTTGACGTGTCTGGCGTACTATTAGCATCGTGCATGAAGCAATCGATTTTGAGTCGTGAAGATGTCTTCTTTTACTGAAGTAAACAACAAAATATCTTTGGGAGCTTCTGTCCCAACAAACCAAGTGCCCTTAGAAAAATATATTCCATCCCATACAATTTCATATCTCTCCCAACTGCATCTAATTTCTTTAGTTGTGTTTTCATTTTAACACTTGTGTGGACGTATATTGAGATCTTGAATACAGAAGTATTTACATTCAATCCAATTTTAAGTTGAACTAATAGAGCTTAAATAGCACAAACGTTTTAGCATTATTTGTAACAGCCCCGCAATATACTATATATATATATATATATATATATATATATATATATATATATATATATACATATATATATATATATATATATATATATACATGAAACCTGCAAAAGGTTGTTTTCTTTGTGCACCGAGACTATAACTGTGCTCCAACGAGTTGACACGCTATGTGCTTTAGCGCTACACCACGCAGTCACTCTTACGTTCTCACTTGGTCCAACGCTTAAAAATGTAATTGCCTTTCTTATTATTTCCACCATTATGTTTTCGAAAATTGAGTTCAACGAAAGTGAGACCTGTGCCATTTTTTCAAGCGTCGCTTGTTTCATTCGTAGACAAAATGAGCGGTTTTTCAGATTTTTAAAAATAAATTGCATTAATGTTAAGCAAAATTTACGCGAAAACTGATAGTTTTTTTAAAAATATATTGTACATGATGGCATTTAAAGATCTTATTTTCAACACAGATTTTGATTAAAATAAAAAATCCGTATTTGTGACTGTAGTTTTAAAATGCATTTTTTAATTTTTCGAAAATAGTTTGCCAGAAATGAGATTAACACATATTTTGACCCTGCTTTGATATATACGATAGGGAATTAAAAGAAATAAGTCGATTCCTTTTTTAGAAAAAATGTTTAAAAATTATTTTTAATTCACGAAAATTGCGGGAAAAAAACTACTCATTTTCGAAAAATTGCACATAATTTTATTTATAGAATTCAGAATTAAAATTTGTTTAAAGAAAAATGATAAAATACCATCAACATTAGAATATCCGTTTCAAACTCAGAGGGTCTCGTGTTCATTTAAACCGATCGGGGAATATTAGTTTTGGAGAAAATCGGCTGAATGTGTTAGACACCAGAGTTGACCGCCGACGGACGGATAGACTCGTTTTGCCATCAATCAATTTTTCCGTATCAAGGAACCACAAAACGTAAATTCTGGCTTCATAGCTTGTTAGAAGATGTAATTTAATATATATGGAACAAAATATATTCACTTTTTCTTTACGAAGCAATAAGAGTTATTCTCTCGAAAAATTCGGCGTTTTCCGCCGCACGTTTACAATACTTTCTCTTCTTAAAAGGCAAGGACGAGAAGGTAAAAATGGTAGGAATATGATTGAGCTCTGTAAAACACATTGTTTATGTGTTTCTGGTTGATGTCAGTTTATGCCACTCATTTCCCTGGCCAGAGATCTGACGAGGAAGAATTTATACCATTTCCACCTACAACCCAATTAAAAATGAAAAGTTGAAACAAGTTCAGAGGAACTGGTTGCTGCTTAACGCAAAAAAGAGAGCTGCACTGCTGGTGGTGCCAGGCTTAGTGGTTCTGCAACTGAGTTGGTCATGGAACACTCCAAAAATATAAGCGGTATGATTCCAGGAATAGGGGCAATGTTCTCAAAGCAACTGCAATAACGGAATGATAAAATAATACAGCGTGTTGACCTAACACAATTGGTATTCACATGTTTCCTGGGGTATTTTAATTACACTCATTTACTTTGTTTATTTTTGTATTATTTCCTTTTACGTCTTGTTTGGTAATATTTTTGAGCCATTTCCCAAAGCATTTTTGAAAATATCTTTACTTGCTATTATATACAAAGAACCAATGGGTCACTGCAGCGCCTTTCCACGTCTTACAAAGAGGCATCCAAAGGTGGGAAAAGCAGAAATAAAGGAAAACCGACATGAACATACAGTAAAATCAATCTAAGCCGGATGTTTTGCTAAACTTTGTTATCGCTAAACTCGCGGTGTTGAATTACCGCTAGACCCACGAGAGAGAGAGGGGGGGAGGGAGAGAGAGGGAGAGGGTGAGTGAGAGGGAGAGGGAGGGTGAGAGTGAGAGAGAGGGAGGGGGGGAGAGAGAGAAACCACTTTCGGGCCTACGCAGTGAAAGTTTTATTTCACTCTGGTGGAGCTACATCATGTTAGTGCACAAAGGAGGGAAGGGTCTTGGTTCGTAGACATCAATGAGAGACGCCGCGTTGACAGCAATCGTACGTGACATATTACCCAAACTCCCAGCCTCATGGTTTGTATTACTATCTGGAACGACCGTAGATAAACTCGTATAAGATGGAATTGATTGAAGACTTCTCTGCTATAAATCTGGGAGTATAAATATCCGCATAATAAATTGAATAACTCACTGCATATTACCGTTCATTTACATAGCATTACTTAAAATAAAATTCCTATTTCAAACCCTTTCATTAGTTCTCATTTCTCTGAACAGTAGTCTTTATATATTACAATATTATGCGGTCCAAATTCGTGAAAATATATTTTCAGTTATACTGTTCCTATTTCTTCCACAATTGTTGGCTTATGTTCCTCAAATGATCTGTAGTACATCCAACCGTGCCCACGGTTGATATAATTGAAAGAGGCACGCTTTGAGATAGTTTTCGCCTCTCGCAAAGAACGGTGCTAATATCGCGACAGCAGAGCGGTCACAGATTGTCCGGGAGCCAGAGCGGGGCGGGACGTCAATAGTGAAGGCGAGAATAGACACATGCAACCCTTCGGGGCCGCGTAAATGCTGTGACGAAAGCAGTAGTGTATTATAAATAATTAAGCCATTAGCACATAAATCCAATTTGCTGCATGTTGCGCGTTTTCGTTGGCTTATCGTGCGCACAGGGGCGTTGTTGGAGCTATCTCGTGTCACCAACTTATGTTGCTAAATTATCCTCTTAGAGCACTACATAGTGGCTTACCAATAGTAAAAGAGCGAATGTGTTTTAGTACTCAGAAATTCCGAAATAATTTGTTAGTTTTTCCTGTTATTTCTTGGAGGAAGTATTAGTACTGATATCTCGTACCATCTTCTTGCAACTTTTGTCACCGACTTGTTGCTTTCTTGCTAAATTATACTCTTAGAGTAATACAAAGTGGCAAATCAACGGTTAAATAGCAATTATGTTTAGTTTTATATTTTACAACATCAAACGCTGAGGAATTCCAGTAAAATTTATTTTAGTTTTGTTTTTATTTCTTTCATGACTGCTTCTAACCTTCCAAACAAACATTGCGCATCCAACTTTTGTCCACCATTGAGATAGTATGTTGAAGTCAGAGAGGTTATTTGCCGCCATTCGATGGCGACAATGTCATGAGAGCAGCACGGCCGCAGACTGTGTATAGGGGCGAGGGCGAGGGTGAGGTCGAGGGTTGGGCTGGGGGCGAGGAAGTCGGGAGAACAATGGCGAGGGCGGAAGGCGAGGGCGGCGACGAGGATGAGGGCCATGGAAAGAACGAGGGCGATGGAAAGGGCGAGGGCGATGGACAGGGCGAGGGCGATGGACAGGGCGAGGGCGATGGAAAGGGCGAGGGCGATGGAAAGGGCGAGGGCGATGGAAAGGGCGAGGGCGATGGAAAGGGCGAGGGCGATGGAAAGGGCGAGGGCGATGGAAAGGGCGAGGGCGATGGAAAGGGCGAGGGCGATGGAAAGGGCGAGGGCGATGGAAAGGGCGAGGATGAGGGTGAGGACGAGGGCAGCTAGGCGTCTGTAGTGAAAGCGAGAATAGAAAATAAGCCCATCGGACGGGTGGACTCGCTACGAAGGAAACCTTCATATTAACATTCAATATTTATAGATTAGTGCCTGGATTCATTTGGCTCCAGGTCGCGCGCTCTCATTGTTGCGTCGATTCAGCGCGCAAGAGCATTATTGGAGTTACCTGGTTGCATCTCTTACCGACTTCGTAGTCGAATTGTTGATATGTTTCTCAATTACCCTACCTCAGTGCTGCAAAGCTCCAAATCGCTTGTTACCATGCAATTATTTATTATAGCAGTAGTGTATTGTGTAATATGAAACCGCTGTGCATTCCTCATTTATTGTTCTCACGTCTTATAAAAGCTGCGCACCTCCAACCACATTGTTCACCTTTGATAAAAATGAAATCCGATACACGTTTCAATCCCATCCACAATGCAAAGTAAACATAAGCATGGCATTAACATAAAGGGCTACGTCTGTAAGCGGACTCATTCACAATGCGTTCGCATAAGCATAACACGTAAGACGTTAACTTAGAAGCTTGCAAGCTTCTGGGCTTATGCTTAAGTAAGACATAAGAAATGAACCAATCGCAGTATGTTAACTCAAAATTGACAATAGAAATAGGAGTACAGTCGGTAGATGAACTAACGCCACATGAGCCATGAACACTGTAGATACCCTCAAAATCGATTTTCACATCCAACCAATAGTAAACTAGAAATATCTCACATCCAATAGAAGCTCTTCTTTATCTTTACGTTTATGTTAGAAATTGTGAATACTTCATTCTATCACTTATGTTAATGTTAACGTCTATGCGTCATGCTTATGTTTACGTTTGCATTGTGAATGGGCCTTCGAGCTTTCTCTGTAACCGCAGAGAAAGGACGGAGGGCTACGCGTGGTAGAAAATGTACGAGGGCGAGGCTGGCGTTGCGTCAGTAGGGAAGGCGAAAAGAGACATACGCTTCTATTGGAGGAGCAGAGACGCTACGACGGATGCACTAGTGCTTTTTGATATGCAAAAACTTTAGCGCCCGAATTCCGAATTCATTTCGCTGTACTATCGTGCCCGCTCCCTGTCGTGCAGTCGTGAACATAAGAACATTGTTAGAGGTATGTGGCAGCATTGTCCCTGTCGTGGCAGTCGTGTATATAAGAATTTTGTTGGAGGTATGTGGTAGCATTTTTTTCTCTTTTAGCAACAAACTTGTTATGTTTCTTAATTTACTACACAAGTGCACCAAAACACCAAATTGTTGGTTAATGAGCAATTGTGCGTATTAGCAGTAGTACATTTCGTAATATTAAGTTCATTTAACCCAGTAAATTTAATGTACGGTCTCCATTATTGCTTTATTGTTTAGGCATTTATTCCTTACATTCCATAATATTTGGAAGCCCCAAACCATTGTTCACCGCCGAGGTACATGAAAGTCAGCACACTTGTCGCCGCACGGCACGACTGCCTATGTCCTGGAGAGAGCGTGGAAGCAGAGGGGGTGGGGGCGGGGGTGGGGGCAGGGGCGAGGTCGTGTTCGGGGGCGAAAGCGGAGTACGATGATGGAGGTGGGGGTGGAGGCGCGAGCGGGGATGGGACGATGGTGGGAGTGAGAGGTCGTGTGGGAGCAACGGCGAGAGCGGTGGCGTGGGCGGTGGCGGGAGCGGTGGCGAGGGCGGGGACGAGAGCGGGGACGAGAGCGGTGGCGAGGGCCGTGGCGCGGGCCGTGGCGAGGGCCGTGGCGAGGATATAGGCGAGGGCGGTGGCGAAAGCGGCGGCGAGGATATAGGCGTGGGCGTGAGTGTGGGTACAGTCGTGAGACTGGGCGGTGGGGCGATGGCAAGGGCGGCGGGGCGTCAATAGCACAGGCGAGAACAGAGAAGTGCGCTGGTGGGGGAGCGCGGGGCGGGCGGGGGAGGGGGAGAGGAAGCTGTAGAAGCCGCCCGCGCGCATTCCGCCCGGGCGTGGGGGCGGGGGTGGGCGCCCGGAATAGCGCGAGGCCGCGGGCGCGAGGCGAGAATTTTCGGGCCTTTCAGCGCCCTCGCGCCCTCTCACAATGTCTCCGCGCAAACTGCATTACGCCGTTGCGAAACGCAGCCAAGTGGCGATACTGTACAAATAGTGAAATCAGAATGTGAACAACTTCCCCAGAGATAGTACGTGTGCTAACTACGAACGCCGTTTTCTGAGGGCGAGAATCAGCGCTCTGAGCGGTACAGTAGCGGTTCAAACTCGGAGGGACGATTCAATTAAGGATGGCGATGGCATCCAAATGCACACAAAGAAGTTCCCTAAAATGCAGTGTGCTTTACCATGGAAAATACGATGTACAGTTTAAACAAAAAGCCATGAACGACATTCTTTTTATTTAAAATAATTTTTGGAGCATAATTAAATATAAATAAAGTTCTTTAAAATTTAATCAATCTAAGTACACGCTTGTAATGAAGTAATTTGATCCCAACATCACAAATTTGTTTGTAATGTTTACAAGAAGTATCTAAAATATAAGAAAGGAAGCAAATTTATATATGTGTTATATGTTAGTGAATCAACCGAAGTGTCGGCCTCTAGCTCATAGAAATGAATAAAATATTTTTCTTTTGAGTAAGGTAGAGATCAATAGGGTATATTTCTAACGCCTGTGCCACTTCCGTAGAGTTGTCCATTCCAAACCCAACGGAATGCAAACACATTTTCATCGGCTGACATTTGCCATCAACACATTAACACCATCAGCACCGCGTCGTCTGACGTCCACCGAGGGGGAGGTGGGGTGACGAAAGGGCGCTGGGGAGTAGCATGCGTGCATCTGCTATTTCGAACTGTGCAGCGAAACCTACTGTGTTGTCCATGCAACAGCAACGTCCGCCCTGCGATGCAGCGCGTCAGGGGTCGCAGGGGTGAGAAGGAAACGAGGGAGACGGGAGGGGAGGGGCAGAGAGACAGAGATGGGAGTGGCAGACGGGTGGGTGTAAAGAAAGTCTGGGAAAAGGGACGCGATGGAGATAGAGGCGTGGCAGATGTGTGGGACAGAGGGGCGAGACGTAGGAGGCAGCAGAGGGGGAAGGGCGGGGAGGGGCAGGGAGATGTTGTTAGGTACGGGAGGGGAAGGGCAGAGAGGACAGGAAAAGAGGCGGGAAGGGAGGGGGTGCCATGAGGGTGAGACTTGGAGGGGAATGTTATCAAGGGGTGGTTAGGGAGAGGAGGGACAGAGACGGCAGGCAAGGGAGTGACAGGGAGAGGCAGCAGAGGGAAGGAAGTGTGGCTAGGAAGGGGAGAGGAAGGGCAGGAAGGGGTGGAACACAGAGGGGAAAGGGAGGGGAGGATCTGAGAGGGATAGGGGATTGATATGAAGGGGTCGTTAGGAAAGAGAGGGGAAGGGAATTGAAAGGATGGAAAAGGAATAGAAGGGAGGAGAGGGATGGACAGGGAAGGCAAGGGATGGTCAGAGAGGGGTGGTGAAGGGAGGGGAATCACATGTAGGAGCGGGGCGGAGTTAAGGGGCAGAGAGAGGCGGGATAGGGAGGGAAGGCGGAGAGAAGGACGATGCAGAGAAATGGAGCGGCGGGGCAGAGGGGGACAAATCGGACGAGTCGGGAGAGAGATGTGGGTGGAGAAGGGCGGGGCAGAGAGGGCCATAACCGAGGAAGCGGAACGATGATGTGGGTGGACAGGGTCGGGGTGGGGTGGAGCGGGGCGGGGCGGTGAGTCGACAGGGGCGGGGAAAGGCGTAGAAACAAGAGTGGGCGGGGCGGGGCGGGAAGCAGCGCAATAGAGTGCGCGAGTGGGCGTCGAGCGTGGAAGAGAGGGTTGCGTGGCGGGGACGCGGGCGAGGGGCGGGGCGGGGGGGTCGAGGCGTGTTTGCGTCGCTTTACGAGCGCCCGCTCTGTTGATGGGCGCCGCGTCGCGTCACGTCGCGCCCCCGCTTAGCGCAAACGCCGCACAGGTAATTGAATCACTGCCCCCCCCCTTTCCGCCGACTAACACGCACCGCAACAGCTACCGCAAGCAAATGCCCGGGGTCGCCTTCAAAAACACAGCGCGACGCCGAATAAGATTACAAGCGGTGCTCGGTTTTAATGACCGAAAAAGTTTTTAAAATAGAAAAAAATTGCGGCCTACTTCGACTAAAGGGGTATGAAACCCTTGAATATAGATACGTTAAACAAATATATTTTTGGTGTTTGTGTGTTATGCTACTGTAATGTAGTGAAATTAAAACGATTTAGAAGTGCCTGCTTTGAATATTACCATGAAGTATTTTTCAGACTGCTATTTTACTTTGTAATATTTTGACATATTTTTTTACAATAAGATAATAGTTTTTCTAATGAAATGGCAAGATGAATCAAAATTTAAGGGGAAAATTTACAGCACAATAATATTTAAAAAAATCAGAAATATAAATTCATGAAAATAGCGAAATGAAGGACCCATAAATTATGTAACACATGAAAAATTGAAAATAATGTAATACGATAAAACAAGCAGATTTATATCAATGTTTCAGGATTTTTTTTCTTGCAGGTTTGATTTATGTTTTATGGTCACATTCCTTCAACTGTCATCGCCGTTGCCGGAGTTCGAGTCATTAAGGTCGGTTAAAGTGGATTCGCAAAACATTTCCTCGTGATTGTCTAGCTCTTAATTCTCGATCTTCTCCATCTTCCTGCTCAATTCTCAACTCTTCATCTTCATTAACATTACATAACACAAACGTTGTATCGTGGGCAATTGTCAGCCACGTAGAGATATTTATATCTTCAGAGCTTTGGCAATTGTACGGTTTCTCCCATGTTTGCCACAAATTTAAATCTAAAGCAAAATTAGAAAAGGATTAAGTCATGGTCTTCATAAATATTGAATCAACAACTTTATTCAATATACATTAAATGTACGTAAAAATATTGGGTCGAGGTTCTAAAAAAATGTACGGGTTTTTGAAAATTTGTATTGACGTATTTGCAAGTAAACGTGTTTTTTCGTGACCTAATGACCTGGGGTTTTCACCTATGGCAACGTTGACAATTTGCGCAAAACAATTTTTCAAGTTCCTGATGCACTAGGAAGATATTTGCTTTTAGCGGAAGTCAAATCGTTATCTATATAAAATAACTGCAAACATTATTTCGGTGTTTTCATTTCAATTCCTTTTTTTGTCACTGAATAGTCGATTCTAGTAAAAACTTGAATAACATTATAAAAAAGTTTCAGTAATGGAAGGAAAAGTGTACTGACGAAATTCCTGTCATTTAGGTTTCTAAAAACAATCGACATTGGGTGCCTTGCATGGTTAGTGAGATGGATCTCTTAACATTAATAATTTCAGGAATTCGTTTTGTTTTAATGTGGTCGAATTAGGAAACCTTGTTTGTCAGCCGTTGTGCAGATAATCGAGTCACCTGCGCACTTGTGTGTATGTCTGTTGCCTCATAAAATGGGGAGAATATTCATCGCATGAAACGGGGGATGTTTTTTACAATTTGTATGCTAAATAACGTTGTCAAAAGCGCTAAAATGTTTCCCATTGCCAAGGATTAATTATTACTCGTTGCGAACATATTACGCGCGAATGTTGATTGAAATTTTGTTAGTTTTTTGTTGTTTTTTCTGAATTTTGTAAATTTTCTACCTAATATTCCTACACAAATAAATAATACAAGCAAATAAACAAAAGTATTCAGTCATTCTTCATATGAAGCTCAGTTTTCGAAAGTATTCATCCTTTGGAAGTGGAAAATAAAGACTCTTCTTTTGCTTTTTATATATTAATTTTGCATTAAAGACTTTTAGGACATCCACTTTTGGTGGAGATGTAATTTGAAGAATAAATGGCAATAATTATTTATGGTTTTATTTACATACCAAATTTTTAAGTACAATATTCGTTAACAGTTTTCATTTTCATGAAACAAGTGAAATAAGAATAAATATCTCAAAATAAATGTTACAATCTTCTAGGGCATATAGAGGAGGCGAAGATTACTTATTTCATTTGAGTCATGGGTTTTCAGTATTGAAAATTAACATTAATATGGAATGTAAAATATGTTCATGAACTGTTAACGCCAACGGATTATTTTTTGGAGATTGAACTGCACGTTTCCCCCAAAGAAACGCGCAAACTTCACGCATCATAGCATTATGCCTCTCATCTGGGTATCCTTGTTCCATTCGGGCAAAGTCACAATGAAATCTCTCTCCATGTTCATTACGCATATCACCCAAATAACCAGGAAGAGAGTCCAAATGGAAATCCAGAATATTCAGCTTTATATATAACTACAACTGCGTAACTTCAACGATGTTTGGCAGACAGGAGCTTGGTAACCCAACTTTAAACTCGGTATAACGCATTGTTTCTATCGTTGGCATGCTTTTCTTTCACACGAAATGTATAAATACCAATTGGAGAGAAATTGAGACTTTGGCTTACGAATAAAATATTGATGGACCACTGACACTACGAATCCAGTCAGACATATTTAAATGAGTATATCAAAAACACTTTCATACGAGTGACTCACATGATTTTACTTTCTCGGCTTAGTACGTTTAGATAATGAAGGCAAAGTACTGAAAGTCTGCAGCAGAAGTCGGCAAATTGTCACAGGAAATTGGTATTGGTGTGCCTTGGTAAGTAAAAAGTGAATAAATAATTCCTAAATGTAGTGAATTATTTTTTGTAAATGTTGAGACAAAATTCACATTTTTGTGGGTCCTTGACATCGAAAAATTGACGACAAAACGTGTCTATCTGTGGCCGATGCTAGCGCATAAATAGTATGGGCGATTTTCTCTAACATCGGTATTCCCTGATCGGTCTGGAAGAACTCGAGGCTCTGATAGTTTGAAATGTATGTTTTGAACTTGGGGGAATCTTAACATTTTCAAAATCATCTCAAAAATAACTCCAATTTTTTTTAATTAAATTCTGTGCTTGAATAGCGTCAAAACGCTTAAAGCATGATGCAAATATCATTTTCATTAAAATTTCCAAAAATTGAGAAAGTTAAATTTTTTCGGCGTCTTACTACAACTACAACATTAAAGATAGATGAGAGCTACTTAATTTTGAAATTTTTTAAAATTCATTTTTAATTATAGAATTGGATATGCTCGAAATACCTTTCCCATATTGGCCTACATTTTGCAAACCATTGACCACCTCGGGCAGGGCTGGTCCCATTGTCACTTCGTTTCGCTATTCCAGCCATTTTGCGGTTGGCGCGCACATCGATCGGAGACCTGCGTGCAGTATATTCCCCCAATCTGCGGTGACAGCGGCGCTCCATAATTTCCCATCAAACTCCACAAAAGTCCACACGGGCAGTCGCCGGCCCCGAGCAAGTGATCCGGGCCGAGGCTGCCCTAATGCAATATTTAGCCTGCGGCGCCCGGCTCCGTCATCTGGCCGTGTTGCCTTGTTGCCTTGTTTATGCACCGCCGCCCACCCGTCTCCCGGACTCCCTCCGCATCCAATAGACCACAAATCTTTCTCCGGAGCAGCGCTCGACCGATAAATCGCGCGCCCCATACCGGCGTTATCCCGACCGGTGCGCTCCGCGGCTTAAACACACAATATATTCTGACAAGCCCTCGCGATAAATTTGGTGTGTCTTCGTGTCGGCGGATCATAAGAATTTATTCATCGCGATTCCTCGGCGTATCATGGCGGGGAGCGGGCTCGGTGGGCGGCGGGTTCGAGCGGGGGATGGTCTGGGAAACCGGCAAAGCTGCCACCGCGTCAGATCCCAAACGCTGCTGTCATTCAATAGGAGATCTTCCTTTGCTGATGTCTACCTCGTGACTCCGTTCCCATAATCCATTTCTATGAACTAGTCTTCAATTGGGCGCGTCAACGGCTAAGGTCTTTACTCCCGTAAGTGTAGTGAATGTTTTTCCGCGGCGGGGTGGCGGGGATCTTGTCCCATTGGATGGCTAGATCCTGCGCTGACGTACCAACGACTGGCGGGGTGTAACCCAACTAGGTGCCTCCCACCAGCGGGGCGCCGCCCCAATCAGGGCAAGCGCCAAGCTCCCGACCGGCGTGTGAGGGTTTAGAGCATGTAAGTAAAGTGTGTGTGAGGGGTGAGAATAAGAAATCCTAATGGGAAGGAAAGATCGCGTGCGGTCCGGGGCCCGTTTGGTTAGGTACTTTCCCAGCATTCGCCTGGTATTAATCGGCAAAACCACGCAAAACTCACGAGCAGCTGACCTCTAGAATTCCCTTCCAGATAACGACAGAGCTTAACCTAGCTATCTGGCTAGTGTCGAAAATCCTTCAACCGTTCGAACCCCAGGACCTCCCGATCAACGGCATTGCAGTAACATCAGTTGGTGCCTTGAGCCACCTCTCCCAGTGTGAGTTGCGCGTGAAATGTTTGACTTGACATGACTATTGGTTGTACGCCTGAAAAAAGCGATGGTTGCCCCTAATTAGTTAAAAAAACTGAGAATTGAATGTATTGTCTTGTATGTATTCAATAAAATGTTATGTATTTCTATGGATATATGTTTGAATCAAGTACAATTGAGGTATGATAATAAGATAAAGGGTTCAAATATGTACTACGGTTGGATTAGTAAGACGAAGTTTGAACCGTGAAAATATTTCTGCATTTTGAGACCTCTCACTGAGGCATTTGTTAGGTCAATGAAGCAATCCTCAAGGGAAGTAATCTGTATTTGGCCACAAAACCATACACAATCATGTTGGTTATGCCATTTTTGCACGGGCCCCGATAGTGTTACAAATAATACGAGAAAGTGTATTCTATAGATATTGTTTTTCATAAAATGTGTCTTCGCTACATCCTAACCCGGGCAAACTATCCGAAATTTGTATCGTTATTATGTGTCTGCCTAAAAGCCTATAAAGTATGTACAAGAACATCGCAAAATATATAGAATACTCCCTGCTTTCACCTTGAAGCTAATGATGTAGGTTACACCGTAAAACTAAGGATCCAGGTGGTCGTCTACAACTCTCCACCAGAGACCGTGCCCATCTACTCAGACACAATTCCCCTCAGTGGGTGAACCTCAGCGTATGGCCTAATAGTGTATACTTTTGAGGCTGGGAATGCGCGATCTCCAACGTTGCGCTTAAGTAATACCGAAAAAAAAACTACTCCACCAGAACTAGCGCCTGTAATCATGGATGTGGGTGGAGGCGCAGAAAAACGTATGTCGCACAAAAAACCATCAAGTGGTCACCTTATTGGTATTTCTTCTCAATTGTGACGGAAGTGAGCTATGTTTTCCCATGATACCGTTACTCTGTCGTTTCCTATGTTGGTACCGTTACTCTGAATTTCTAACACGAAATACATTTTTAGACATTCATTAGTTATAGTTTCTTTTAGGGCGTACAGAACGTATTTACAGTTTATTTTCTAGCACTAACACACTAGTGCACAGGATCAAACAAAACTCCGGGCTCAAAGATGTTCAGACAAAATGGAGTGAATGCTACACAGAAAAGGTATATTTGTGTCACCGCATCAGCTACTACTACTCACCTTAAAAGTAATATAATTCACAATTGAGACATTTCTATACCCGAATTTAAATTATATGAATGTCTAAAAAGGCTGCCTAAAAATTACGTTATTGTGATTTTATTTTGCTCGTAGAATTGCGTTTCTCGGTCTATCGGCATCATAGCGCAATTTTTCCTACTTGCAAACTATATAGCAACTTTTAGCAGTAGTATCATAAATAACTACCATTTACTAATAGTATAGTCTTTTAATTATATATTCCGATCATTGGCAGTGCTTGTCAAAGAAATGCGAATGAGGAGGAAGTGAAATTATGAGAGTTTAGTGCAAACTATGGCGCCACAGTTCGGAAAAACTCATTTAGAATGAAACGTTGAGCAAAATATGCTTTCACACTTCACACACTGCTGGTGATGTGATTGTGTAATAGCACGGTATGCAGCAACTCTCAATTACTTGCTTGGAAGACGCTGCTCTCCATCGCCACGCTGGAATCCGACATAGTGAGCCTTACGCTATTTTCGTTCCAGTCCTTACAAATTGCGACTGCCACAGTCATGGGGAATTCTACACGTAGAGCAATGTTTCTCTAGGAAGCGCAGACGTCTTGCATGTCAATGTTACGACCGTTTCGAAATTGATGTCGTGACTCAACGGTTGCCTCACGCGAACACGAAATATTGCCACTGGTGCAGATTCACTGACCTCTCAATTGTGATGGATTGATTCATTGATGTTTCCAAGTGCATCGACTGCTAAAGACATTAGTGACCAGTCGAAGTGTAATTAGCCTGTACTTAATAAGCATGCACCAATCCAGCTGAAACTGTAATGATTTACTCTGTCTTGCTCATATAGCATTATGGAGATAGTAGGGAGCTTTAGCGCCACGCGTAAGGTGGCGTCGTTATGCACAAGACGACACGTGACACGCGACGTAACACGATGCTTTGTTTGTCCCCCTTCCAACATTTTCTGCCAAAGTACTCCATTGATCAGGATGTTGGAAGAGGTTAATAGATACAGCTTCGCGTAACAGAATTAATTCTTCGGCATTACTAAACCTCAATCGCTCGCTGCTGGCAGCCATTTTGTCTGGTTTCGTTGGCAGGTTAACGACGACCTTAGCGCGTGCACTATGCGTTGAGGAATAGAGTCGTTCCTTACGCGTAGGGTAAGACGTTACAGCTGTAAGGTCCGTCACGTGACTTGTAGTGCATAACGACGCCACCTTACGCGTGGCGCTTAAGCTTCCTAGTATCTAGAATACCTAGAGCCCTTTCGAGTGTTCTGAGGAAGTGGGTTATAGTCTGAAATAATTTTTGGATTATTTTTAAAGCTTTGTAATTTCTCAAAACTGAGGTAATTTTGTGAATACGTGTGAATGCGAGTGAATTTATGGAGCTAGCCAAAACGAATAAACACAACCTTCTTGAAAAAATTCCAAAAAAAATTATAACAATTATTAAACATAAAGCTTTTTCTTTTAAACTTTTTAATTTGTTAAACATCTGTTGTTCGTTTGTTTCTTCTTTATTTGTATTTTATATTAACAACTTTTTCATATTGTTGTGTATAACATTTAATTTTGTTTCAAATATGCAAATGTAATTTCCCATTAATATGTAGCAATGCAATAATATGTATGTAATACAAAATTGTGGTGAATTGTAAATCTTTCCCTAATGGTGTGCTAAACAATTTACTCCTAGAATAGCATCACCTCTCCTTCTTGTATTTTCATGCAGCATAACACGTTTATTAAATACTTTCTTATTGTTGCCATAATGTCTTTCCTCATCCAAATATACAACGCAACTACCTGTTATGATCGAGAGAATGTGAAGGGCATTCCCTTATCGTAATGCGGCAACATGTTTAATGCGTACGCCGCAGCTTCTTATTTTATGTGTAGACAAGGGAAGCTGTCCATTCTTGCTTCAACTCCCACTGAACATCCATGAGCCTTCAGGGAAAACGGCCATGGATTGGCATGTTCTTGAAGATTTTCTCCAAGGATATTTCGTGACCATCTCGCACCTCGCTAAATTTCATTCAGGAAACTTATTTTATGGTCATGCGATATTATTGGTGGTTTATGATATTGTATTGATACTAATTATTCCTAAAATAGAGAGAATAGAACTTTTAATTTTACTCAATTAATCGTGATCTAATTATTACATTTATGCAAATTTGAAGTTTCAGTAATTTTGTAATTAACATTTAGCCATAAATGAATTAAAATATGCATTTGAGTAGGGAAGTGATGTTTTGTAGCTTTTCTCTCTGAGCAACAGTGATCAGCTGAGGCAAAAATACCTGTTAAATATTAACGTATACAAGCAAAAATTATTATTTCTATAAGTATTTTTAGTTAAAATTCATTTTTGTCATCAGTAAAATAGTATTCATTGTTTCACTTACTTAGGATTACTTCATAATTTATGATTGGCTACGACGCTGTTTTTGGTTTTCAGGACTTACAGTTGGTAGGATTCCAAATAGACGTTATTGATTTAGATTCACCACTTAATTAACGTAAGGTAATCATTATCTCACTCTGTCTCCAGAAAGTGACGCATATCGAAGTATCAAGCTTGACCCCGAACGTTTCCCAGGTACATGAACCTGGTGCACCGACTGCATAACCAAATCAAAATAATGTCAGGTTTTTAACTTTTTTGCTAATTATTTACCTGAAAAACAAGTTTAACTTTTTAAACTTAAAAAAACTGTCTTACGCCAGAGTTACGTGTAGGTGGCCCGTCCACCATACCGGAAACAATTGAAAATGGAGGCATAATATGTCATGCATTTTAGGGGTAATTTACATAAAGCTCCTGGAACAATTCCTAAATTTTCATAAAACCAGCTCCATGGTTTTTGATAAAGTTTTGTTTTTGGATAGTGTTTAGGACGTTTAAGAGAATGGTGCCTGTCTCACATTGTTTGAAAATCCCGATTTGTCTTTATTTAATTGCAAAGGTACAAAATTGCTTCGCATTCTTCCTGCAACTAAAGTATTTAAGATAGAGATTTTGTCCCTTAATGAAATATATTCCTTAAAGATATCTTTTGAAATAAGGTCATGTATAGTTTCTCAAAACCTTGAGTGTTTTTCGCGTAAAATTGAGTGGAAATCTTGGGCAGAAAGTGCGTGCTCTTTATGCACCACTAGTTCCGCTCGTGCGTAAATCCGGCCCTGGCGCCGGCACGGGGCGCGTGGGGGTGCTGTAGCCCTCTGCGGCGAACTGTCCACCCGGGTGGAGGCGGGGGTGAAGGTGGAGGACGAGTTTCCATGTCTTAAAATAACAACCCATTCGATTGGGTTCTTTGGGCCGCTATCGATTGCCCCGATATGGCGCGGGCGGCGCAGGTGTCGAGTCCCTCGGCGCAGAGGGAAGACATCGCTCTGCGTCCACCGACTCCACTCCCCTCCATCAGCCGCCCTCAACAGCCCCCAACAGCCCCCAACAGCCCCCCAACAGCCCCCCAACAGCCCCCGACAGCCCCCAACAGCCCCCAACAGCCCCCAACAGCCCCCAACAGCCCCCAACAGCCCCCATCAGCCCCCATCAGCCCCCATCAGCCCCCATCAGCCCCATCAGCCCCATCAGCCCCATCAGCCCCATCAGCCCCATCAGCCCCCATCAGCCCCCAACAGCCCCCAACAGCCCCCAACAGCCCCCAACAGCCCCCAACAGCCCCCCAACAGCCCCCCAACAGCCCCCCAACAGCCCCCAACGCCCCCAACAGCCCCCAATAGCCCCCAACAGCCCCCAATAGCCCCCAACAGCCATCACCTGCCCCCAACAGCCATCAACTGCCCCCAACAGCCATCAACAGCCAACAGGGCACGACAACTATTATGGTGATTAGTACCACGAGAACGTAAATACAGTATTAATTAATTATTTGTTTTCGCCATTAATATGCCATTAAATGCCATCGGCAAGGTTGTGCATATTTTAGTACTAAGATTAGAGAAAAATCCAGCGTGGAGGGAAATTCAGGAAAGAATGCATGAACCCGTTTACTTACCACGTCACGACCATATTTTTTAATATTAAAAAAGTACGTTCACGGAAACAGAGCACTGATGTTGGAAAATACTATTTTGTAAATAGCTCTCTCAGGTCCTGGAATAGCTTGCCTGCAGCACTAATGGAGACTTTTTCGACAAACATCAAGTCTTTTATGTTAAGATTAAATTCGGGGAGTAGTGTTGTAAGCGATACGGTCAGTAAGCTGTGAAGGGCTTCTGCATTTAGTAGGCATGCCTTAAATGAAATAATAAGTGTACTATGTATTGTATATATTTTTGTCTTCTTTTATATTACTGTATTAGATGTAAAATAAATGTGAAGAATGTGCCAATGGGCTTAATGCCCAAATCAATTCAATTATCTATCTAAGCCTGAGGATGGAAATAATTAATTTCCGAGAGGTTGCTGTTATTATGTATCACATCTAATTTATTTATTGATATTAAACAGTGATTTTATGTTAATATTCTGTCTTTAAATTAAAAGACAAAGTACAGTCCTACTAATTTTGAAAAAACTCTACGTAGTGCGTGTATGCGCGTAAATGACGTAGTGCATGTGCTCGTGGCTAGGCTCTTGGTCAGCGTGCTCGCTTTCCACTACGCGGCCCCGGGTTCGATTACCGGTCGATTCAAGATTACAGTGTGCGTTCTCCTTGCGATGTCCCAATATATGTTGCTGTGTGACGATGAGAAAATTCACTTCTCAGTTTGAGAAGACCGGAATACGGCGTGGGGATGTCTATGTGCTAACCACACGTACCCCCTTAACCCATGGCCGCGAGGCAGGGAGGTCGCCAGTAGGCCTGAGCCTGTTCACGGGCTGTCGCGCCAAATGCATACATACATACATACATACATACATTTTGTAAGAAACTCCTGGGACAATATCAAAATGTTCAAAAAAATTGCTTCTTTGTTTTAAGTTTGGTATATTCCTGGCTATCCGGGATGAGCCGCGTCCCGGTCAATTGGGCTGACGTTTCGGCCATCTTTCTATGGTCTTCTTTAGAGCTATACGGCTGCAAAGAGGTTGAAATTGTCAAACAATGAAGGACATGGAGTAAACTCGGAGAGAAAAGATAGCAGCCGCACCGTGATGAAAGGGCGAGCAGACATCACAGTAGTCAGTCGTAAAGTGATTTAGCCTAGCTGTAATACTTGCCTTGTTGAGTAACGTGAGATACAGTTACACCTTCTGGCTGTTCTTCTTATGATTTCGGCTACGACTAAGGACTTCTGGTTAACGGTTACTGTGGAGTGGACTAGACATTTTCTACTGGTTGTCTGGCGACAAGAATGGGATAGTTGACTGAACGAATTTTGAAACTTTAAAAAGTGTACCCATTAAAACTATTGTTAATTACATTTGTGTGTTCATGTTATTCTGTATACTTCAAGTAATTACTATGCACTTTTCAGTTTCAATACGTGTGGGCAAAGATATTCTAAATACTCAAGTGTACTTCTCTAATATTTAAAAGTCAGGAGTAAATTGAATTCTAGATTTATTTCAACAAAGCCGGGAACATGTAATGAATACTTTTCAGGATATAATTCCCTTTTATTGCTTAGATGTAAAGTACTCGTAGTGTACACTATATTTACAATAAGACATAAAATATCCGTTTTAATATTGGAATACTTTAGTATTTTTTAAATTTTTTAAAAGATATTAAAAGTATCTGCTATGTAGAATAAATGCGTGTAGACACTGGGAGTACTTCAGTTACTTCTCTAATTTAACTCCATCCTAGGTGCATGGAAAATTTCAATTATAATTTGAAGTGTAATTTCTGTGAAAGCACGGAATAAAAAAGAGCACAAAAGAAACCCGAAGAGGTTCAGAAGCGAAGTCCTCGGGGCTGGTGGCACGGAGCAGCAAGTAGATGCGGCGACGGCGCCTGTTCCCGGCGTCCAGGGCCTCAGGTCGGCGAGTGGGCGGCGAGTGACGTGTTGCAAGGGAGGGGCTGGGCGGGCGAGTGGGAGGAGGGATGTCAGGGTCAGTGACGGGCTCGCTCGATGGCAGGACGACGGAAAGGGATGGAGTTAGATGGGCGATGGCGGAGGATAGCGGGGAATGGAGTGCGATGGAAGGCGGTGGCGGGGGGGTGCCGGGAGATGGCGGGCGATGGCACGGAATGGCGGGGAATGGAGGGCGATGGCGGGCGAGGGAGGGGGATGGCGAGGGTTGGAGGGCAATGGCGGGCGATGGAGGGGGATGGCGAAGGTTGGAGGGCAATGGCGGGCGATGGAGGGCGATGACGAAGAAGGGGGCTCGAGGACAGGCACACGATGTCGCGGGCGATGGGATGCTCGAGAGAAAAAGGAATGGAGACGAGAGAAGCAGAAAGTGTCTGTCTTCACCCAGAGCCACATGGGTGAGAGAGGAAGGATTCTTGAGAGCGTAGGCTTCCGCGGCCGTAGCTGGTAACTACTTGGCTGCCCGAGTGTCGCCGCGTCCTAGGCACAGGGACTGACGTTTAGACCGCCATTCTGCGACCTCCCTCGGGGCGAAATATGACATTTCGGTACGCCTTTCTCAGGACGAAATTAGCATGCAGCATTCCCCCTTTCAAAGTTGACACCTGTGCCTAGACGCGGCGTACCTGGACATCTAT
Source organism: Gryllus longicercus (assembly GCA_038098605.1). Taxonomy (NCBI): domain Eukaryota; kingdom Metazoa; phylum Arthropoda; class Insecta; order Orthoptera; family Gryllidae; genus Gryllus; species Gryllus longicercus. The sequence goes on from JAZDUA010001375.1 coordinate 48,733, forward strand.
GTAGATAAATACTAGGATTTGTTAGTGAAACCGCTGTGGGATCAGGCGGCCGAAAGGCAGGAATCAGACAAAATCGGTTCAGTGACGCATGTACTGTTTGCTATTAAACGCTATTTAGAACTATGTTCTTCTAGTGGTAGCGCGAACGCGCGTCAGCGCTGCTGGTGGCAGGAGTTCACCACAGCCGCGCGATTCTGCCGCTGGTGGGAAGACCTCCATTTAAGCCAATGATTTGTCCACACACGCACCACTTAGGACCGCTGATAAGTGGCGCTGTGAGAAGGGGCCCTAAGTGCGATGGCGAGGTAGAGAGGGTGAAGGATATAGAGTAAAGGGAAATCATTTTGTTTTTTTGATTATTTCGGCTTTCCGGCATGTAAACTACAAATAATTGTAGGAATTATTACATCCTCATAACTGGCGATGCTCCTTCCCCGATAGAGCGTAAGACTAGACCCGTTCTATTGTCGTCTTGCGTAATTTTTCCCATCCACACATCTCCACAAGCTGACAGAGCTCCCACCGCGTTAAACTCGAACATATTCAATCGTGTCTAGAAGTGAAAATGTGGGAGCGCGTGATATGAGGTAGGTGCTTTCGATGATATAACGGTTAGGGTATGGAAACATGCCCATCGAACACCATGCCCACGTTCACGTTCGTGTTCAAACCCGATTAAAGCAGTGAATTTTAAGGGCGAAAAACGTATACCTGACTTTGGAGGAAACGTAAAACCGGCAGTCAAATGTTGTAGATTTACTGCGTGTACAATATACTCAAGCTCAAGCCTCTGAGCAAAATTCAACTCGCCTGTTTTGTCATCAATGATATGTTTCTGAGCTAGATGGTGAAAGAAAGGGAATATGGTTAGACGGAAGAGCAGCTCTGTCGACCTGATACTCACTACAAAAAATATGGGATAATTGTGTTCAATTTGAAGGAAGAGGAAGAAAAGATCGCGCGCGTTCCGTGGCCCGTTTGATAGGATACTGCTCCGGCATTCGCCTGGTATGGACCGGTGAAACAACGGGAAACTACCTCCTAAAGCAGCCTGCCGCTAGAATTCTCCTGCAGACTGCGGCTGAAGGGTCGTGGGTCGGACGCGAACGTGAGTGTGAGAGGAGGGGAGTGAGGAGAGCTTGTGAACGGGGGTCGGCAGCAGGCAGAGACCGCGCTGCCCCTAGTGGCAAACGACGTTAGATGGCGGCGGCGGCGGCGGCGGCGGCGGTCGCCGCGGGGCGGTTCGCCCGAGGAGGAAAGTTCCGGCTCCGTGGAGCGGCGAGCGCCCGCCCCGCCCCGCCCCGCCCCGCGCCACCCCGCTCCGCCCCGCCCCGCCCCGCCCGGCCCCGCCCCGCCCCGCCCCGCCCTGCCCTGCCCCGCCCCGCAACGCCCCGGCCCGCCTCGTCCCGCCCCGCCCCGACCTTCCCCTTGCCGCCCCTCCCCACCCCCGTCCGTCCCGCCCCGCCACCCTATGCCCCGCCCTGTCCACTCCGTCTCACCCAGCCCCTCCGTCCCTCCCCCCTTTTCGTCCTGCCTCTCGCTGTCTCCGTCTCGCCTCGACATCTCCGTCCCGCTCCGTCCCACCCATCCCTCGTCCCGCCACGCCCCCCCCCACCGTCCCCACCCGCCCACTTCGTCTCTCCCATCCCCTTCGTCCCTCCCGCCCTCTCCGTCCCGACCCACCCCGCCCGCACTCTCCGTCCAACCCCGCCTTCTTCCGTCCCGCCCCTCCCACTCCATTTCTCCCATCCCTTCCGTCCCTCACCACCCCCTCCGTTTCGCCCCCTCCCTTCCGATCCGCCCCCTGCGCCCCGCCCGGCGCCCTCCGTCCGGCCGAAACCCCTCCGGCCCGCTGCACCCACTCCCTCCCGCCCCGCCCCCTCCTTCCCACCCATCCTCCCTCCGTCCCGCCCGGCCTCCTGCATCCCAGCCCTCTGCCCGTCCACCATCCCTGCCCCGGGGAATCCCCACGACGCGCGCCGGCTTTTCCCTGTGTTCACTCGCGGGACCCACGCGGGGCCCTGCAGCGCATCCTTAAGAGCACACAATGGGGAGATACACGGGTTCGAGATTCGCAAAGCACGCGGAGCAGGTGGAACACCATCCCATGAGGGCCAGTTCGCGGTGGAGGGCTGCTTTTCCAAATCCGGCGTACACGAACACTATACAATGTGCAACGTTTAACATCATGATACTTCACAACATTCTCTATTATTACTTAAAAAATCACTCTGATTTTTTCACATATACCACCTTTTCAGTGACGTACATACATTTTCTGTTTTAGGTTGAATTATAGTTATTATAATAATCATAAAATATCAAGATTATTGGAAATATTTAACAAAATAGTTTTAAGGATGGAAGCGAAAATTGTTTCTCATTCCTGTTGTTTTCATCTAGTGCATATTGCTTAGTAATTTTCAAATTCCTAGAACATTTTAAACACACTTTTTTAAGGTTCAAATGTAAGAATTCTTAATTTTTGAATTTATGAGTTAAAATTATGTTTCAGTGATGCTCTTGAATTGCTTCAAATTTTAAAGAAAAAAGACGTTTGTTTCGTACCGATCTTTAGTAAAAATATAAGTTTGTTGACAAGAAACATTTGATTTTAAACGAGATTTTCAAATAGCCTTTAAGAATTAAATTCAATACGTCACCAGATTAGCATCAACCTGCTCAGCCATTCGAATTCAGGTGTACGTAATAAGTTTGAAACTGCAAATATTATGAAAATGATATGTTTTCATACGTTCTAATATTATGTTTGTAAACATTTTTTGGGAGATTTTTTTATCTTCAAAATGATCCGAACTCTACTTTCTAAATTTATTTTTGGAAACAGTATTTTATGTAGGTTTCTTACCTTAAAATTATTTGTACTTTAACTTTCTGAATTTATCCTGGAAACAGTATACAACTAATTCATCTCGCAAATGATGGGTACGGTACTCTACTCACAAAACTTAATTTCGAAAACTCTTCTTTTAACAAATCTTTTATGTTGAATATCATGGACACTCTACTTTCGACAGGTATTTTTGGAAAAGGTATTTCAATATTTTTTCTTTAAAATAATTGGTATTGCAAGTTTAAACATCTCATAGCAACATTTTTTGAGCAATATTTATATTTTTCTCGAATAAAGCTTCTGGAGTAGAATTTTAGTGGCAGGCTGCTCTGATCAGTAGTTTTCCGTGGTTCCTCCGATCAACACCAGGCGAATGCCGGAGCAGTACCCTAATAAACGGGCCACGTACGGCGCGTGATCTTTCCTACCTCTTTTTGTCCTATTCTCACCCCTCACACAATCTTACACTAACACACACTACACCACCAGACATATTTAGAGACCGGTTGGGAAGTTAGAGCCTGTCCCGGCTGGGGCGGTGCCCACTGCCGGAAGATAGCTGTTAGCTGACCCTAGGTCGCTCGCGAGACCACATCATTCAGCACTGGCAGCATTTCTCCCCTCCTCTTATAAAACATGCTTCAAAGTTATGGGACTAATTACCTTTGGCGTTAAGGTGCCTGAAGTCACTAATCAATCCATGAACCAATCAAAAAATTCAATAAAGCTACTCGTCCCTAGGACGTCCCGCTAGGCAGGCTCGCACCTTGAAGCACTAGCACTTCCAGTGAATTCCGTGTTCGCCCCTTTGAGTGCGTGGGCAACGTGCCACGTGGTGCACGGCGGGGCTCATGGCGCGCGAGTCCTGTTGTTGCTCGCCGGGGGCGGGGGCTTTGCGCCGCGTCGGAGGCGGCGGCGGCGGCGGCGGCGGCGTGCGCAGACTGAAGACGACGGCGTGCCGCTCCCCGCGGGGCCCTTGGCGAGGCCATTGTAAACCGCCCGCGGATGCCGGCACCTCTCCTCTCTCCACACCTCCCCTCCCCTCTCTGCAACTCTCCCCTCCCCTCCCCTCTCTCCAACCCTCCCCTCCCCTCTGTCTCCACACCTCCCCTCCCCTCTGTCTTAACACCTCCCTTCCTCTCTCTCCACACCTCCCCTCCCCCTCTCCAACCCTCCCCATCTCTCCACCCCCTCCCCTCTCTCCAACCCCCCTCCCCTCTCTCCACACCTCTCCTCCCCTCTCTATAACCCTCTCCTCCCTTTCCCTCTCCCCTCTTCCCCTCCCCTTCCCTCTCCCCTCCCCTTCCCTCTCCCCTCCCCTTCCCTCTCCCCTCCCCTTCCCTCTCCACTCCCCTTCCCTCTCCTCTCTTCCCCTCCCCGTTCCTCATCTCCCCCTCCCCCTTGTAAATGTCATACAACATAGTTTTGGATGTGACATTTACTCCTGTTGAAAGACAACCCATAAAGCATTGGTTGATTGTTTCCTTTTTCAGGCGTTACGTGTGGTTTCTTGAGTTATAACCATTATCCCAAGAGTATGGGTGACTCTTAGTGTAGGGCTAAGGCTCAGGTGCAGGACTTTTCCTGTCCGATCGATGTGGAAATGGTCGGGATCAAAAGGAGTGCAAAGACGTTATTCATTGTTACCACAAATGCTGTTGTAACCTGTTGTTACCACAACTGCTTCTAACAACCGGCAATGTTGGGTTGATGATCATGAACATACTATTGTCAGCTGTTATTTTTAACTGTTAATACGAGTCATCTCTTATTCCGATAACTGTTAATGAAGAAAAGCTGGTTATCTCTACTGGTAATCCAGCATGTGTGTATGTATGTATGTATGTATGTATGTATGTGTAAGGGGATTGGAGGAGAGAAGAAAGAGGGTACAAAGATCGCAACGGCTTTCACTTGGTATTCATCAGAGAAACCACGCAAAAGTACCGGGCAGAGCATCCGTCAGTTGGAATTGTCCTCCGACTACGAAGCTATTCTACCCATGTAAAAATCTAGTGTCGAAAATCCTCTACCAGTCGGGCTCGAACCTAAGACTCCCAGTCCGGCTGAGGTGGCTCAGAGAATTAGTTGATGTCGCTGCAGCGTCTCTCGCCGGGAGATCCGAGAGTTCGTCCCGACAGTAGCAAGTTCTTTGACACTAGCTACATTACTAGGTTGAGTTGCTACATTATTAGGTTGAGTTGCTACATTACTAGGTTGAGTTGCTACATTACTAGGTTGAGTTGCTACATTACTAGGTTGAGTTGCTACATTACTAGGTTGAGTTGCTACATTACTAGGTTGAGTTGCTACATTACTAGGTTGAGTTGCTACATTACTAGGTTGAGTTGCTACATTACTAGGTTGAGTTCTGCCGCTCTCTGGAGGAAACTTCTAGCGATAGGCTGCACTGATATGGAGTTCTCCTTCCTGACGGGCCTGGAAACACTAATCTATCAACAAATTAATCAATCAGGCCCTCCCAGCTCTTGATGCTACAGAGGCGTTGCTGAGTATCTCAGTGTTCTTCGATTTTTCTACAATGGCCGATGACATTAGTTCATTGTTACGCCTACTGTCTTATACAATGAAACATTTTAACTAATTCGCGAACGTCCTTCTCTTGTAGTCTCAGAAATAAGCTTACCACTGTTAAAAAGATTCATTTTTTTAAGGCAGGAGGTCAGTATAGATAAATTAAAGAATACCAGCTGAGATTCTCAGCAGCTCCTCTGTAGCACCTTAGCTGGGAGGTCCTGATTGATTTATTGATAGATTAGTGTTTCCGGCCCTGTCAACTGATGTCATTAGTCCCCTAAGAATAGTGCATGTTTTATGGTGTGAGGTGGCGTTGATCTTTTCCCATTGGATAAAATATTCATTTTATAAAGCTGGCTTTACATTTGTAAGAAAATGGCGGCAATATTATTTCGAAAGAAAGGTTGCCAATGTAAACATTGCAGCAATAAATATTTCTGGACAATATTTCTTGCTAGATATTCTGGTCGTAATGTAAAGTCGTGTGTTTCCATCCTCGGAAAGATATTGCCGGATGTTGCTGGGACTAGAATTGGATTGAAGTCTGAGCAAGATATTGCTGAAAGAAGCCAATGATGACCACGGTTACATGCGCAGGAAGTACGCACGGTAGTTCATAGACGTAATATTTCCATTTTAAGAAGCTTTTTTCACAAAATGGCTGTGTGAAAAAGGTTTACGGCAATAAAATAAGTAGTAATAAATTATTAAGATATTAATCTAATCTAAATCAATTTTAAGATTACTCTATAATTCATCAGCAGTAGCAAATGGATATTTTAAAACTTTTTACCGAATTAGTAATTGCAATTCTTATTAAAAGAAAATTACTTTGCTCCCACGGGAATCGAAATCCACGAAATCATTTTGTTTTACGAAAAATATTCAGGCACTTCTACCTAATTTGCACAAGCTTCCTTTTCCTTTCTTAAAATTCAGTCATACGTCCTCGTCGGCGTTACTTCATCTCCTCATTTAGCACAATAAGTGCGACCGCAACTCGTATCTTGTGCCTTCCACTAGTTATGTCGGGAAGTGAGGGATAACCTCACTTAATTTCATGCGCCATTTTTCTCGCGACGTCACCATACACGGCAACAAATATTTCTAATGTAAAACGGTCGGCAATATCTTGCCGGAAAGATCTTGCTCAGATCTTTCTGACAATATATTGCCCCTCCTTGCCCTTGCTAGTGTAAAGATGGCCGCAAGAAGCTGAAAGGTATTGCTAGTGTAAGGCCAGCATAAGAAGGAAGCGTAACAATGACCTAATGCCATCGACCAGTACAGAAAAATCGAAGTACAGTCTCCTTCGTTGCGCCACCGCTCTTCGGCCAACCCACCACCCTCTGCGCGCTCCCTCGCCCTCGCCCTCCCGCCCCCCGCCCGTCCGATGCGCCGCGTGTATTTTACGCTCTCTTTCTTATCGCGTTTCCACCGCTATCTACGGCAGCCGAGCGGCGTAGTTCTGCGCGTGAGAGCGCGCCGCCTGCCCGCGTATGTCGTCGTTCGACGCTCGGCTCCCGCCCCTCGCGCACTGGAGCCGCACTCCGGGAGGATGGCCAAACTCAAACGAGGGAACCAACAACACCACGTTCTTTCTTGTATTTCTGAATATGTAGCTGGGAGAGATGGCTCAGTGCGTCAACTGGCGACACTGCGGTACCTCTCACCAGAAGGTCATAGGTTCGAGTCTCGACGGTGGCAGGATTTTCGGCACTAGCTTGTCAGCTAGGTCGAATTCAGACTGCCTCAATAAGAAGTTTTAGCAGTTGGGTGTTCTGATCGGTAGATTTTCGTGTTTTTTTCCGATCAACACCAGGCGAATGCCGGAGCAGTACCTTAACAAACGGGCCACGGACCGCTCGTTATCTTTCCTTCCTGTTCTTTGACCTATCCTCACCCCCTTACACCCACGTACACTGACATGCACTACAGTACCACACATGTCGGGAGACCGGTCAGGAGCTTAGAACTGGGGCTGTGTCCCGCTGGCGGGAGATATCTGGTTTGGGGAAGCCCCGCAAGCTGACGGTTGGTCGGCGCCGGATCTCGCGATTCAGCGAGAGAATCTCAACGCCCCCTCCCGAGGAAAACATATACTACAATTACGGACTTATGACGTTAGTCCTTTGTAATTTTCGAAAATTCAGCCAGTTGAACGAAAATTAGACATGCGCCATTCTTTTAAGTGGTATTCATGTCCGGGCCGACCTTATTATCAAAAGTATAGGATAAGCTCGTATATAAATTTGATTTTTTTCAACTTTCAAAATTTAGTGATTTTTTATGAAAATCAGAAGTTTGAAATTTTTTGTAAATTCAATTTCTAATATTAAATCAAAATATCATTTTCTAATTGTAGGACAACTCACCACTCGGCAATACTTTAAATTACCGGTCACTCCTACGTAGGTACTAGACTAGCTCAAGGCACGTGCTCTCACCGTACAGATCCCCTTACTGTGGCAACTCATTTACAAACTCAATTGCTAACTCATTTGCCAACTGCTAATTTCCTGGCGCTCGCAGCTCGCCTTTTGCATTGGCGGCGCCAGGTCTGTGACTCGCTTCGAAGCTTCCGAACGGCGTAAGTGGCTCAGGGCATCTATTGATACCACTGCAGGGCTTCTGACCGGGAGGTCGTAGGTTTTGAGTGGCGGCTGTGGGAGAATTTTTGACTCAGCGACGTAGCCAGGTCGAGTTCAGCTGCTGTCTGGAGGAGAATTTCAGCGGCTGCATGTTCTGATCAGTAGCTTTCCGTGGTTGCTTCCATCAGTAACAGGCGAATGCCAGAGCAGAACCCTAACAAACGACCCACGAACCACGCGCAATCCTCTTCCTTGTCTTATCCCCACCCCGTACACACATGCATACATGCAGTACACTAAAAAACACATGCTGGGACACGAGTCTGGAACTTAGAGCATGTCCCGGTTGGAGTAGTGCCCACTGGTGGGAGATACCTGGTTGGAGAAACACCCCAAGGTGACGTAGGTCGGAGCCGGATCTCGCCATCCAGAGGGGGAACATTACGTGATAACACGCGCACTACACTTAAGGAACTAATAACGTTAGCTATTCACGTGACCGGATACATCAAACAATTAATCAACTGAATCTTGCGTTGCTGTGGCTGCCTCCACAAGTGCGACGAGCCCCGTAAGCGCGCACTGCCCTACAACATCTCAACGAAAATGAAACAAATTGGAAACATAAATACAACTTGTGATGCGACATCAATATATACCTACTTGCATTATCGTAATTTTATGATATTGTAATTCGTTGCCTCGTCACTTAAAAGAACTTCAAGCCAAACTACCCGCGAGAGTTTAAAGAATAATAGACATTTTTAATTGTTTGAACATTCCAATATTTAAATGAAAATGAGTTTTTTCATTGAATTCAGTACCAGTTCTGTTGTCACATAAGGTTCAGAGCAAAAGATCTAAAAATATTCATTAGTCTTGCCTTTGAATTTGAGCATTCGGAACACCAACGATTTCTTTTTCCAACGCCAAAAATTGTGCGTGAGATTGACCCTAATATACACTAGACTCAATACGCTGAACTCAATTGCAAAATCATAATCTTTTTTATAACTTTCCAACACCATGATTTATTTTAGAGCTTTTTTAAGATCGAAATCTCATTTATAATAGAAAATACCAATAATGTTAGTTTGTGTGTGTCCCAAAACCTTATAAATCACTGGAGTGATTGATCTCAAACTTTTAATGATTACAGTGGAGTGGTCAACAATAAAAAATACTGTAGGTGCGATTAAAAATGTTGCTGCAAAATGCGTTATTTTTTATAGAATTACAATTTTTTATAGAGTACTAAATCTAACTACGCTAGCTTCACCAATATTAAAATCAAAATACGAAACACGTAGATCAGGTCAAGACACTAAACTGGAATCGTTGAATTGTACAAAAGGTCTTATCAATGACAAAGATTATAAAACGTGATACTAAAATTCAAATTTACAATTGTCGGGACAAATAAAGTTCACGAAATCGAGGTCCAATATTGAAATTTGTAGGTGGAAAAGTTTTCCAGTGACAAGGGTGAAAGTAAAATATGCAATAGAAAAATTAATTTATGAAGAATAATACTACAAATTATATTGAAAAAAAACTATTGTATGGTCGTATATACAATCCATCTGGACCAAAAGGGTAATCGGCTGTTTGTGGGATAAAAACACTAGAAAACATGGAATAACAGGTACTTTGTATTTTGTATTTGTTTACTTAATTATTTATTTAAATACAGTTTTTATTTAATGATTTATTTATTTAATGATTTATTTATTTTATTTATTTAATGATTTATTTATTTTATTTATTTAATGATTTATTTATTTTTATTTATTTAATGATTTATTTATTTTATTTATTTAATGATTTATTTATTTTATTTATTTAATGATTTAATTATTTACTTTATCGTTTACTTATTTAATTTATTCTTCATGTAAGTATTTACTTATTTACTTATTTTGCGAGATGGTTCTTTTGACCCATTGTGGGCCGGTGCGCGGCGCATCGATAAAAACAAGAGGAAATCGGTCGGCGCGCGTGCGGCGCGAGGCGGGGCGGGGCGGGGCGCCCCTTGAGATAGCCTCCATTAAAGTAACGCTATAACTCGCACTCGGGGCGGGCGAGGCTCTGTGTATCGACGCGTGGCCTCCTGTTCCGCCGCCGCCGCCGCCGGCGCCGTGCGCAGGGGGCCGGGGATCGATGTGGTGCGGGAGCAGGTGGCCGCGCCCGCGGGGGGGCGGGGAGGGCAGGGGGCCGTGACGACTGAGGCGCGGGCGGGTGGAGGTGAACGCGGCGAGGCGATGCCTGCGCGTAATGAAACCGCGAGGAAGCGACCGGCTCGGCTAGGCGGTGGGGCGCTCGTGAGGCAGTCGCTTCAATGGAGCGACCTATAGCGGGAAATGCTTTGTAGAACACGGTCTCCTGACAGCCGCGGGAATAAATCTGGCAGGTATCCATTTGTTGTGTTGACCAAAATTTAACTATTTAACAACAAATAATAATAATAATGTAGGAAGGTACTTGGCACGACAGCCCGTGAACGGTCTCAGGCCTATAGGCGACGTCCCTGCCTCGCGGCCGTGGGTTAAGGGGGTACGTGTGGTTAGCACGTAGACATCCCCACGCCGTATTCTGGTCTTCTCAACCTGAGAAGTGAATTTTCTCATCGTCACACATCAACATATACTGAGAAATTGCGAGGAAAACGCACACTATAGTCTTGGCTCGACAGGGAATCGAACCCGGGCCCGAAATAATAATAATAATAATAATAATAATAATAATAATAATAATAATAATAATAATAATAATAATAAAGTCCTAAAATTACAAAAAGGCGTTTAAGTGAACAATCGCAACTCTCTCTCTCTCTCTCTCTCTCTCTGCACAAGACTCTTTTGACATTTACTAGATATATGTAATGTCGAACAAGAACCAGATATATCGCGAGTATATTTTATAGTCAGTTCAACGAACCCGGTTATTACTTTAGAGAAGTAACATAATGAGATATCAAATACAATAATTTACTACTGTTAGATACTTTATATTTCACCAGAAAAACACTCATTGTCAAGCAAAGTTAATAAATATTATCTTTATCATCCAGAGCAGGTGTCTTTGAGTAGAGCGGTGTAAATCTGACATTTCACACGTCATTGACACAGATTCCACGTACCACTCACGTTATATTCGTATGACGTGACATGACAAACGGAGGAAGGTGACATATATTCATATGCATCCCATCAATTTTACTTTCTTGCCATTACTTCCTAAGACTAGAAAGAATAGCCATTGTTTCGCCGGAAAACTGCGAAACTTCGACAGAAAACATCTTATTGCCATGCCCTGATATAAAATATTGCACAGATCTTGTTTTCTTCACGTTTCCATTTCCAACTCAGAGCATCAACTGATGTTACTGCAGTGCCTCTGACCGGGAGGCCCTAAGGTCGAGTGCCGACGGTGGCAGGAATTTCGACACTAGCTTGTCAGCTAGGTCGAATTCAGTCGCTGTCTGGAGGAGAATTCTAGCGGCCGGCTGTTCTGATCGGTAGTTTTCCGTTCTTTCTCCGATCAACATCAGGAGAATGCCGAAGTTGTATCCTAACATTGCTATGGACTGCGCGTGATAGTTTCTTCCCCTTCCTTGTCCTGTCTGTCTTACTCGCAAACGCTTACTCTAACACGCATCGGGCATACCGGAAGACCGGTCGGGAGCTTGTCCCAGCTGGAGCGGTGCTCCGCTGGTGAGAGATACCTGGTTAGAGAAAAACCCGCTAGCCGACGGTAGATCGGCTTCAGATCACGCAATACAGTGGGAGAAAGTCCACCGCCACTTCCCGAGCAAAACATGCACTACACGTAACAGGAATAATGTCCTTAGCCGTTAGGTGCCTTGAATAAATAGTGATGCCGGTGGTGGCCCGCTGGTGAGAGATACCTGGTTAGGGAAAACCCCGCTAACCGACGGTACGTCAGCTTCAGATCACGCAATACAGCGAGAGAATGTCCACCGCCACTTCCCGAGCAAAACATGCACTATACTTACAGGAATACTGTCCTTAGCCGTTTAGGCGCCTGGAATAACTAACAATGAATGAATCAATCCACGTTTTTTAATCATTCATCACTATTACGTCATCCATTTCATTTTCCCAATCACCTTCCCGAGAGGTATGCGCTGATATCACTCCCCATTTCAAAAGTAAAATAAAAAGTGAAGCCGTTGGGAGTAGCGGCGAGTCGCTACGCCGCGGCGCCACCGGCTCCGCCCACAATTCCCACGAGCGACATTAAGAGTATTGCGGCGCCTGAAAGACAGGAAAGTGGTATTAAGCGGAGTTTCCCCATGCGCAACTTTTTTTCCCCCTTGAATGTGAACGGGAGAGCGATTAATCACTTCTTCTCTGGGCATTACCAAGTATTTTCTATGCTCAATTGAAGTCATGTCGTAGATCTTCTCATACTTCCTGCAGGAGACAGGGTTTTCTCCCGAAGATAGAGATAATGTGATTAACAATTAATTAACTGCGGGTGATGTGATTCATTCCGGAATGCAGTAAATATATTAGGTTAGACTTCTACTCTAGCTCTAAAGGAGTAGATTTTAAAATATCATTGATGTCTCATTCAACAATTAATGTTAATTGTTGCTTTTTATTATTAGACAACAAATGCTTAGCTTGAGCTAATTATTTTCATATGTATGAATTTTAATTATTTTAATCAAACATCTCCAATGCGCAGTTACAGTTTATTACAATATTTTTATAACCAAAATCTATTTGATCTAGTATTAATTTAAACAATAGAAAAATATAGTTTTTGAAGGCTACCTTATCCGTATGTATATGAAGTTCTGACTAAAATGAAACCCTCCGTCATGAATTGGTAAACATCGTTTAAGCTACGTCGTGCCTATACAGCGAAAAACTTTTATCTTTACGGAAAGGGCCCTGGATGATTAATGACTTGGACGGCATGAACTCCACAGTTAAGCAAGTCGCTCTTCATTTAAGGCCTGAAAAAAATAATTACCTCTGAATCATACATGAGTTAATTACCAATGAAATGCGTGTCATGGTATTCATTCTTCCACGCGTTCTCTTTAGAATGAGCCCTTTGTTCTCTGTTACTCCGATGTATGCGTTCCCTGTAAAACTCCACTCTCAATACATTGTCGTCGTATTGTATTCGTATTTCCCTTTCATCCCAAAATTATTTTTATATCCTTTCAATGTTTGTGCACTTTATTAGTTGTGAATGTTGTTTTTAATTAAAATATTTCAGTGTTTTTTATTCGTGACATACAACATTATAAATTCCAAGTAAAAGAAATCACATTGAAATCCCGACACTAATTATTGGCGTTATTAATCATGAATTAATCTCGACACATTATTATGTTGACATATTATCAAGACTTAAACCATCTAACACGAATGAAACATTTTTTTAACATTATTTTTAGTTGATGACATAAAAGTACAATTTTTATGTTGCTGATAAATTCACTTTCTAACCATATAAAAATTATACAAAATCTTACACATAAAGAATACAAGTTTTCTTTGACATTCAAAATAAAATGTTATTCTGGTGATGAATACCCTTGACAATTACATCTGTGATTGATATCTTCGTCGCCTTCATTCTAAATAGCCTGACACACAGTACGGTCATCGATGCAACTCTCAGCGTTAATTTTTGGTCATTCATTTGATTAATCACAGTAAAAGAACAACAGTTTTCAATTGAGAAAACTATTTTTGTTTTGCATGAGGATTAAATTTCTTTAACGTTGTTTACAAAATGTCTGCACAAAAATATTTGCTCATTGAATCAATTTCGTTTCATTCTAAAAACTTAAAAAAATAGATATCACTTTTATATATTCCGAAATGAAATTGTTCGTAAGTAAATTACTTGCTTTTTAATATTACCACTCTTGAATTTTAATATTTCTAATGAAATCTTTTTATGATTCCAGGTGAGTGAAATACGTTATTTTGAATCTTTCTTCACGAAGTTGGTAAGTATCTTAAATTATTTGAATATTTCATAGCTGTAGATGGTTCATTTACTTCTTAACAAAATAGCAGTACTAAATGCATAATACTCTTACTTTTCCTGCATGGACATTAGAGGAATACACAAATTCAATTCGTTCGAATTCAGGGATAATTGCCGTCGCCTTTACCGAATACATGAAGCAATGAAGTACATTGTTGACCCCGTAAATGTCATGGGAAGTGAACGAAATGTATTAAAATAAAAAAGTATGTTCTACATGTAATATGTATTTATTTTTTTCAAAATATATGAGAAAGAATTGACAGAAAGTAAAGTAAAAGTCCATTATAATGTTTCACCGTGAGTCCAGTTATGAATCGCGGGGGTGGGTTGGAGGTTAAATCCCCCAAGTTCAACAACGCGAAAGGAAAATGAACTTAAAATAAATATTTGTCGAATTTCGATCGAGTTGCACATGTTTCGCAAACATTGGCTCATCCTTAATATCTAGTACGCTGTTTCCAACAAACAGGGGTAGAGAAAGTTTGTCAATTCACCCCGAAGTTGTCGAAGCACTGTAGAATTAAGTTGCTTTGTAATAAAGATAAATTTTGTAACCGGCAAATTTGGATCTGAATCGTTCTTTGAACGTATAAATATATCAGAAGGAAATGAAACGTGTAAAAAAACGTTTATTAATAGGTAAAATATGTATATATATAATTATGATAAAGGAAATCATCGTCCACAAAAGGTTATTTCCTTTACCATATTATGGATTACCACAAGATACCTGCTACCACCACGGAACTTATGTATATATTATACAAAATATATAAAAATGTGTGAAATAAAAATGGTTCTAATTCATGCGTAAAACTGTAAAATGAAATATTGAAAAGGGGTATCTTGTTCGTGTAAAAAATACGTATTTACATGATAATCCGTTCCTTAGTCATATGCCTCATATAAAATTGGATATATGTATGTCGTACCATAGCTTTATAAATAGCAAATAGTCTCTGGAGTGCTCACGCCAATTCACAAAAGCACCATCGACTCAGTTCACAAGCTTTCTCACAGCAGGCTGAAGTTCTCAGTCTACCTCCTTAGCGCGACAAATGAAGAGGGCTCTAAGCTCTGTAAAAAATTGTGTTATCGGAGCATTTCGCAGCAGCTCCCGAAACGCTCTTAGTGAAGTGGTGAGGTCTCGGGACTTGCGCACCGGCGTCGCAAAGCCGCCTAAGAAGTCATTAACCGCAATTGTACTGTTAGGTGGGATCTGCATTGCAAATGGCTGGGCCTTCAGGAGACCGCGCGGGTCTTAGGAGGAGACTGAGTGGCCAGTGTTAAAAAGGGCCCTCTTGCGAGAGTGGCAGTTTATAAAAGAACTGTTTAAAAAGAAGAGACTCGGAGGTAGGACGAGGGTACATCGTGGAGTGAATAAAAAAAGAAAAAATGACGTTGGCCGCAAGATTAAAAGGTGGTAGTGCTATGTGCCTCCTAGATCCCAGTTTTCGAAAAAACTACGGTGCGTAGGACAGACGTGGGTTCTAGATCTTAGCAATAGTCTCAGAAAAGCAATCTAGTGTAGGTAATATGGGTGTCGTTGGTGGCCATACAAAATTTAAAAAAATGGAGTAATATATCTGATTCAAAAAATACATTCTTAAACAAATAAATTCACGTCTGTGAACAGCGAATTGCCTTTCCAAATCCGACGGATAAGTTTAGGTGAAAGGCCATGTTGCCATTGAATGCATCAAGATTATTTGGTAGATTGGTGACGCAGCTCTCCTTCGTTTTTGTAAATTGTTATCAGTGAATAAAAATGTGTGATTTTTAAATACATGGTTTTGGTTTATGTCCATATTATTAATAAGAAAATTATTAAGTACATTTTACTAAATAATTAGCCATGACACCGTGGCATAGAACTATTCTTTGTAGGGTATATAATGCATTCACATAAAACTTTAATCCTGAATAGCCATTATGTATGAATATTCCAATATATTACACCTATCAATACTGTACTGTTTAAAAACTACTGGTCTAATCATGTTCGTATGAGAAACTGCTTTGGCGACCTCTGCGTTTGAGATGGCCTCCATGTTCTGTGTCGATAGGAGAGAATGGGCCTATAATTTACTTATATCCGTTAGTTCAAACTTCCATATTTAATATTTGCTCCGGCGACTGTTTAAGATTAGACTCGAGGCTTTCGTAAGTGCGTGTGTTCTGCAACTAAAAAATAAATCAATGTAATATTTAAAGAAGCAATTTATTTGTCATTTATGTTCCCAACAAATCAACAATTCAAACTTTCCAAACAGACAACCGTAGCAAGACACAAATAGAAATGCTTAGTCATAACATTTCCTATAATATTCGTCGCCGTTAGAACTCTGATATAAGGCTTGAGAAACGTTACTAGTATTATCGTGCACTGTTTGCAAATTGCAGGGAAGGCACTTTAGAGATATTCTCACGAAGTACATCAATTGTAGAACATAATTTATCAAAGAACTATGCCAGTTACTTTATTGTCTCCAGTCTCAAATATAGTCCTGCTTTCAAAACTTTTCTTGTAATTTACCAGTACGTTCGGTATGTGGTAATTTCCTAATTTGTTAACAGTGAGTGTGATTTACAATTGCCTGTCATTAAGCGGTGACACCGAAATGACAACATGGTTGATAAGAGAGCGTGGAGTTATTTCGATTCTTAGTAGTTTTCACTCTATTATCACCGTAAAAAAGTACTTAAAATTATGGTTCAAATTCAGAGAGGTTCCTGCCTGAAAATGATTGCGACTTTCCAGCACGTCGCACCGGCGTGCTTGGGTCGATTCGCATCGGGTTCGAGCAGTACCCGCCTCAGACGCCTGGTCGTTGCAATGTTCAAACGCATGGACATCATGTTTTGAATGTCGGATTGTCTGCGGTTAACTACGCTTCTACGAATCTATACAGGGTGTCTGAAGAGGAAACGTCTAAAATTCGAAAATAAGTTCTTAAGACAATTATAAGCATATTTTGTCTCATAAAATTCGTTCTGAATGTCTAAGCCACAGTAAGCAAAGTTGGTTTGCAAAATTGCTTTCTATGCAAAAATTTGCATTGCTGAAGCATTTAAACAGTGTAGAACTATGTAAAGTGCTTATTATTTACAAAATAAGTTAGTATATTGGTTTAGAAAAAAAATAAACCGATAAATTATACGCAACCGAATTATATAAATTGGGTGCTTTATTTCTGGGTTAATTTTTCTTCTAATGTCTTTGTTCACGCTCTTAGATAAAGTAATACAAAAAATATATATTTAATTATTTATTTTATTATAAGTTATATTAGGTATACTCTTGGACGAAAAAACTCAATAACGTTAAAAGTTTGACTTTCGGTCGAATTTTGACTTCTGAGCGAACACTATCTATTATGTCCCAAACGGTGTTGCACCCACGTGCAGTTCATTTTAATTCCAACTTACATTTGTAAGACCAATTCGTCTAGCTGCAAAAAATTCAATTGAATACAAATACCAAGAAATTTCAGGAAAGAGATGTACACAAACGGCAATATATTTAGAGCCACAGTTTCCTGTAGTACAAATTATACTTTCAATGCTCAGGGTGTCTGGTTTCCTGTAGTACTACAATTTCTCCGCTTAAATGCTGCCTCATATCGATTTTTGGTGAAGAAGGTTCTTTTGAAGTTATCAATCTCAACTTGCTTTTCCGTATGATGTTAAAAGAACTCAGGTGTCTCTAATGCTCGTATCGATTCCCTAGTAATTACCACTTTTGATTCCACTCCAGACACTCTGTGAAAAATACCTAACAATGAGAGATTGTGACGGATATTCGACTCTACCCAGATAGCTAGATTCAACCGCTATCTCGAGTAGAATTCTAGCGGCCGGCTGCTGCGATCGGTAGTTTTCGTGGTTTCTCTGATCAACACCAGGCGAACGCCGGAGCTGTACCCTAACAAACGGGACACGGTGCGCGCGATATTTCCTTCCTCTTCCTTGTCTTATCCTCACCTTACAGAGGCAGTGCCTCGGGAGGAGGCAACCTAGAGGGTAAAATCCCTGAAAAGGAAAGTGTAGGTTGCCACCATTCCGCGAGGAGTGTCCACCGCCATCTCTCAGAATACACACAGTTATTCTCTGATGACCAGAAAAGTTAACTTGCTCTGAAACAGTTAAATCAAATATTTTTTCCGTAATTTGTAAAATACGTGTCTACAAAATGAGAGACATAAAAAATTTAAAATGACAGAAACCTAGTGAAAAAACTAATGGTGCTACTTAAGCTCAGTCTTTCTCGTATTCTCAGTAACGGTTATGTATTTCGTATGAGGCGCACACAGAAATTAAAGTTGCTTTGGTCGTTAATAAAAAGAAAGCACGATTTTGTATACAAACTTTGTTTTTCGCAAATACAACACATGTTACACTGATTTCCATCGCTATCACCAGCAGAATTAAAACTTTTATCAAACCGCGGGATCAACCTTTTCAACCATTTTGATAAAAGTCTGCCACCTGGTGTACGTAGTAGTGTTCCTACGCAGCATCCTACAACTCTACCTCATTGCCATAAGCGTAGTATTGCGGTTCGGGTATTGAATTGAATTTATGCCTTACTTTACGTGGCGAGACTGAGGCTATGAGGCCTGCTTTTCCGTCTGACCACGCATATTTCGCTACGCTCCTTTCACCAACTAGCAGAGAAAGGAGGTATTTCTTGGGCGACAAATAGGCGATTTAAATGAGCTCAGAGGCGTCATTTAGGCGTGAGGATCTTTTACATGCAAATAAGTCTACTAACATGGGCCAGCCGACTTTACTTCCCCTCCGAAGGAAGGCGTGTGAAGGATTTTTTCGCCAGCTTCGATCGGGTTTGAACCCGCCAACTTGGGTATCACCAACCGTTACGCCATCCGACACACCAACCGTTACGCCATCGCCAGGCGCAAAGAATTTTGCGGATAGGAATTTCTTAAGAAGTAAGAAAAAATGGATATCGCTAAGAGCGATATCCATTGGATATCGCACCCAGCGATTTTTGAGTTTTCGTTCACCTCAAGAAAGTCCGTATCGCACTCTGCATACGGAATCACAGTGTCGCGTAGTTGCAGGTCCCATTTAGTGAGTATGAGGGAAAATAGTATATATCCTGCCTCTGCCGCAATAAAAGTTTTCCTTGAAATTTTCTTTTTGTTGGGAGCGTAGGGAAACTTACTTTCTCGAGGCGCCACGTATTATCATATGACTACTTCTAACCTACTGTTGTAATACTTCAGCAAACAAATGTCTCTCACAAAAGACGCTAGAGGTAAAAACATACATTATTTTTCTTTTCAAGTTTCAAGTTTAGCTTTCTGTCATCGAATTCAGCATTGTGCTCTATTCTTTCTGAAAGCTTAAAATGTATAAAACTGAATGAAATTCATTTAATAACCTTTCGAAATAAATGCAGATGTGAATGATCGTACATATGCAATTGATTTCCACCTTTCTAATTTACACCGAGAGGTTGAAGATATTTTCAAGCCCGACATTTTTGCTCGTAATTTTGGTGAGGAAACGAAAAGAAACTTGGGTCGCGTGGGTTTATTTTACGCAATGAAAGTAGCTTATTTCCACTTTATCAAGTTCTTTATTCGTTTCATAGCACCTTAAAATTTTCCCCATTTTCTGATACATATCTTACAACGCAACACAGGTTTTATAATAAGTGTGGTAAATCTTGGAAAACTTTTGTCAGCAAAGGAAACAAACATTCTTCACGAGTCTTATCGAAACTTTCTATGCGGTTTTTCTACATCGTCAGTGTTAAAACTTCTTGTAGAAACCCAGGGAAAACACGCACTCAAGAGTCTTGTTTGCTAATATGTGAAAAGGCGGAATAGAAAATGGGCCAAACGCGGTCTTGCCAACATAAACGACAATGGTAATGAGAGAAAATTCATATTGTTCAATACGTTTTATAGATTATTTTTTAGATGGAACAATACAAACAAATTTCCATCTTTTTTGCATTTATTTTTTTGAAATTATAAAATAGCTGTATTATAATTTAATTATTAGATAAACACGTGAGGTCATTTAGCACTTCAACCCTTTCAGCCTCACTGTAGCCACATCACTTTCTTAGTCTGATTATACTGCTTCAACATATTTTTAACCAATAATTAATCCAATTTCAACCAAGTTTAATCCAATTTCTATTATTTTCTGTGATTTTAATAAGTATTTAACAAGTAGACCAGGGAAGTATATTTGTTCTGTGAATTTCTGTAGTAGTCTCTGGTGTGCATTCACATGTTATTCACGACACTGCAGGATCCAATTTTTTGTTGAATTTATTCAGAGTTGGTGAATTTCTGAGATAAATGTATATTCCGATTAAAATAATAGGGTTTGTTTACAGTACATATTATCACAATATATGGATTTATGTAAAGACTTGGCAACAACTCATTTCTCATTCAAATATCTTCCATGTGGCTACTAGAGATTAGATAACCTACAAATGGAGGTTCATATCTATCGTAACTGCTTTTAGGATGTTATATAAACCTAATTTGACGCAAAGATGTTTTTACTATAATAGAAGCTTGAATAAAAGTATAAATATGAAATAAATCCAATAACTTGGTATCTTGTATGATGTATCGAGTAACACATAAGTAATTTGATGTTTCACGGCACCTACATTGGTCAAGCGCTGTGAATTACTACAAATTCTGCCTTTTCAACATAATGTGAAGTCTTAGGTTATGATTCATGACAGAAAGTATTTAAATCTATTTAGTAAGGAAACTCATTTTTAAGTATAAAACATAAATTAATTATAAATTATAAACAATTCAATATGAAATCACTCAATTATATACACTGAAAAATTACACGTCACATCCTTTCAAACGCAAAATGGAGATTTGGTTATTAGGATATGATAATGAAGTTAAGTGAAACAAATATTGCAATAAAATATGTATTAATTATAAGTAAAAGTCTTTAGTTTGTTGAATAATATTATTTTATACTATTGTAACGTACTACTATATTTGCTTTGCACCAAATTTCCTGAATTATATTGTATGTTAACGTTTATTAGATATGAAGGCAAACTACTCGGTGTTGAACAATTTTGAGCGTATAAGTAACAGTATTGAGTAATAGAATAGAATAACTGTCCATTTGTATGGTAATTTTGTTATGTGTAACATATACGATATTGTTTAAGATAATCCACTCTTGTAAGATAATTTAAAATACGATATTATACTTTTATGTAAATCTATAAGAATGGAACGATATGTTATAGAATAGAAGCTTGCAAATATTCGCATTTTTATGTAATAAGCCACCTGATAGTACACTGATAGAATGTACTATTCAAGGAGCATTCGGATTATATCAATGAGTACGTATTCTGGAGTGGGTACTTGCCATAGTCCGAAATAACATCCGATAAGATGTGGAATTACACAATTTTTGTGTTCATATTATTTTATTTTATTTGTGAGTATATAACTTCCCATGCTACGTTCGAGGATGAAAAAACAGACACCTGTACGTTTTATTTTTTTATTTACTACATGCGTTGTAGAAAGTTTCATGAAATGAAAATCTTTTTAAAACAGTTTAAAGTGTTGGCGTTGCTACGTCCAGCTAGTAGGTAGTAATATAAAGGGATATTTTTGTTTACTTCGCAAGCGAAGCAATAAATCGAATTTCCTTCGCCCCTATTAAATTCTTTTGATTGTGGTTCGGAAAAGTAGAAATCTACACAATTTCATTAAAAACTTTGAAGCGGTTAATAACAAAATGTCCTTTGAGCGTTTCTGGAAATCCGCAATTTTGAGCTTAGTTCACAGAAAAATTGCACATTTTCGAAAAACTTCACACGAAATCATTTAAAACACTTGTGCTCATACTGCTCAAAACTGCAATGACGCGTAAACAATTCCTCTATTATAAATATTAACGTCGAGATAGCTGTTTCAAAAAATTTCATTTATATTTTAAAAACCAAATGAATAAATCAAAGTGGTTGTTATATCGTGAAATTCAGTGCATTTAGCTCTGAATTTAGTACAAATTGTCTAAAGGAAGAAATCTAAACTTTTTGTCATTATTGTTTTTAATATTGCCCGAATTTACTGGAGCGGAAAACTTCTAATATTTTAAAAATGTACATGGCAAAAATGTAAGTGCGCAAATGTTGTTCATAGAGCCCGTTAAGATCGAACGGACGGACAAATAGAAGCTCAGAGACGGAAACACAAAGACGTACGTTTGGAGAAAAATCTTTTTCTGTATCAGAGAACCCTATAACGTATTTCCTTTGATATCAGGAAATGAATTTTTCGCAACGTTGCGTAACTTTGTCTATACTACGTATACGTATGAATACGAGAGTCTGAAACATTTTTCATAACGTGAAAAGAGAAACTAATTATAGAATTAAACTCATTCTCTGGATTTAAGTCTAGTTGGCCCTTATTACAATTTTAGATTTAATAAGATAAGTATTTCCCTGATCAGCATAACGATACTTTATATTCCGTTCAGAGTCAGAGACACCCTTCAGCGTTTATTTCAACGTACCCATATTTGTTTTTGTACCCCTGGTGTAATCTACACGCCCCCTTTGGCAAATGTTAAGGACATCCCTAATGCAAACCGCACAGCGTTCTATAATTTGACGTCTTATCGACATACTGTCCCACCGACTTGTGTGCGCATGGCACATAGGCTTGCTTGCTTCTCCTGCCGACCACTGACCACACAGTCTGATACCCACTCACCCCCTAATTCCACAGCCTTCGGCAGTAACACTGACCCGGGAGGTCACAGGATTGGAGACCCACGATAGTAGAATTTTCGACACTAGCTAGATAGCTAGATCGAGTTCTATGGCTGTCAGGAGGCGAATTCTAGTTGTCGGTTGCTCTGATCGGTAGTTTTCCGTGATTTCTCAGATCAACACCAGGCTGTTCCGGAGCAGTAGTCCAAACAAGCCAGCCAAGGACCGCGCGCGACCTTCTCTTCTTCCGCGTTTCTTCGGGGGCAGGTCGGGGGCTTAGAGCTTGTCCCGTCTGGGGCGGTGCCCGCTGGTGGGAGATCCTGTTTGAGGTAAACCCCGCTAGCCGACGGCAGGTCGGCGCCGCGTTTCGCCATACAGCGAGGGAAGACCACCGCCATCTCCAGGGGAGAACATGCACTACACTTACGGGACTAATGACCGTAGTTGTTGACGCGTCTGGAATCGGTAACAACCAACAAACGTGACCTCGTAGTCACCACATCCACGATGTCGTGAGTGCGACATCGCCCCCTCCACCGCCTCATCCCTATTGCGAGTGGCTGCCCGCCACCCACATCTTGGCACCTCGCCCCCCCCCATGGCCAGAGCAGCCCCGTTTCGCTGCGGTCGCTCGGGATCCCTATTTGCCGAGCGGATGAATACGTTCGCAGTCGATTTCCCTGCGTAATCGATATCTGCCAATAACGTGTGCGGCCTCGCGAACGCGTTGTCGTCGTCGTAGGCAGCAGCACAACCACCCACCGCAAGATCCCCTTCGCCCTCGCCCCCCTGCCACCCCGTCCACTCCCTTCGCCATCGCTCTCGCCCTTCGTCCCCGCGCCTCGCCCCCACTTCACGCCCCGACCTCCCGCCCCCCAACTAACGCCTCAACCTCACGCCTCCACCTCACGCCTCCACCTCACGCCCCCACCTCACGCCCCCACCTCACGCCCCCACCTCACGCCCCCACCTCACGCCCCCACCTCACGCCCCCACCTCACGCCCCCACCTCACGCCCCCACCTCACGCCTCCACCTCACGCCCCCACCTCACGCCCCACCTCACGCCCCCACCTCACGCCCCCACCTCACGCCCCCACCTCACGCCCCCACCTCACGCCCCCACCTCACGCCCCACCTCACGCCCCCACCTCACGCCCCCACCTCACGCCTCCACCTCACGCCCCCACCTCACGCCCCCACCTCACGCCCCCACCTCACGCCCCCAGCTCACGCCCCCAGCTCACGCCCCACCTCACGCCCCCACCTCACGCCCCACCTCACGCCCCCCCTCACGGCCCCACCTCACGCCCCCACCTCACGCCCCCACCTCACGCCCCACCTCACGCCCCCACCTCACGCCTCCACCTCACGCCCCCACCTCACGCCCCCACCTCACGCCTCCACCTCACGCCTCCACCTCACGCCTCCACCCTTCGATCTCGCCCCACCCTCGCGCCTCGCACCCACCTCCCGCCCCCCTCGCCCCGGTCCCATCTCCCACCGCTTGTCTCGCCCCGGTCCCTCACCCCTCGCCCGCGCCCGCGCCCGCGCCCCCGCCCCCGCGCTCTGCGATTAGCAAGCACACGCGCGTCTCTCTCGGCGCGCGAGGGATCCCCGGCTGCCTCATGGGAGGGGGAAGGGGGCCCTCGACACGCACCCCACACAGCAGCGTATTCGGCAGTGGGCTCCTCGGGAGGAGGACTTATTGATTGCGGGCGCGGCGGCTGAGGCGGCGGTCACCGTCGAGCCGATCCTACTCAAACTTCTGTCGGCCGACGTCAAACGGACAGACCCAAACCGAACACCTTCGTCCGACAACCGATGCTTTCGGGCGCCGTCTGACGAGGTCGGTCGACTTCTCGACGGCCATTTATGTTTACCATAATGTGTTTAAATCATTCCGGAACGTAGGACAAATACGACCGACCGAAATTTTGGCCAAAATCGGCTCTACTGTGACCGCCGCTTTAGGTTATTAGTCCTGTTACTATAGCGAATGTTATACCAGGAATTGCCGCTGTTCCTTCTCGCTGGAACGTGAGATTCAGCGTCGAACTACATGACGGCTTGATAGGTTTTACTCCTCCAGATATCTCTCGCATGTAGGGCATCGGCCGTGCGAGTGCCAGCTCTAAGCTCACTACTGATATCCATGGTGCAATGTATGTGTTTGTATGTGTGTGTTTGTATGTATGTGTCTGTAAAAGGAGAGAAGACATGATCGCAATTAGTATGTGGGTGCTTTGTTCCGACACTACTCCGGCATTCACCTTTTTTTGATCGGATAAATCACGAAAAACTACTGATCAGAGCCGCCTCACAAAATAATTCTCTCCCGGAAGTTGTATTCCATCCCACTAAGAAGCAGGTGTTGAAAATTCTAGATCGACAGGACTTAAACCCTGAAACTTCCTTGTTGGAAATTAAGAGTTCCACACTTTCATGCTCTGCACATGCCCGTCAGACATTACAGTTAATGTCCCATTAAGAAAGTACAGTTCGAATCAAGACAAACATTTCACTCCTTGTAAAATGGACTAAGATGTTATCCCTGAATAATATACTCGAAACATTTAAGTACATGATCTACTTATTATAATCTCAAATTATTTTTCACAATAGTTTTGTACAATTACAAATATTTTGAAAATGTACCCATTGCATGATTGCACCCATGGAAAACTGGATCGTATTGATTGCATTTCGCGAAAATAACGGAAGTATTATTGCTAATCATTAATAATTACGCATATGTATAGCGAAGCACAGAAACTGTTACTAATGTTTCTATTAAATGAATTATACTTGAAATGTTGCCATGAAAGAGTGACAATGTGTTTACATAATACACTGTTTATTTTGGATCATTATAAAATTATGTACAACAAGCAATGCTTAAGATAATAGATGTGTTGCACACCAATCTCAGTAAGGATTTAGATAAATTAATTCTTTAAAACTATAGTAATGTCATTGAAAATCTTTAGATGACATTTCACATCATCCTTTGTAAAGGATTTTGGGAAATGATTTCGTTGTATTATTTGGCACCAGATCCTCCTCACAGTTTATTATTAGTTAGTAATGAGTGCATTTCTACGTATGCACATAATTGCTTACTGTTTCGACAGAGTTACATCAGAATATTAAGTAACAATACGTGTCTTCCAGTCAGATGAAACAAGTCACGCGACGAAAGAAGCCCCGATTCCATGAAGGGTTAATATCTTTTTTAATGACAGAGTCCTAAGAATGTTCTATAAAGGCTTAGCACGCAGATAAATTATCTGAAATACCGAAATGTCGTGAGAAAAATGTGACTGCAAAGAACATTTCGATTACAGACTACTTTATATTCCAAGACGCGAGTTCTGTGCAGCTTAGAGCAAAGAAAATTCCTGTCTAGTAGCTAGATACTTCGTATGAATTCCTATTAACGATTCAAAATAAAAAGTACTTTATTCTTCTCTCAAGGAAAATCCAAAAATTTCTCTCTAGTTGGCTATACCTGGTGTCTTCCTCAAATTACGAAAGGAAATGGTGAACCTTCAGAAAGACTTGAGCGTAGAAGCAATAGGTGATTGAGATATGGCAAACGTTGTTGATACGGACGTGAGACACGAACTGTAGTTGTGGAGAGAGAAAGATGGAGAGGGAGAGAGGAGGGAGACGGAGACACACATCACCTTAAGTAGGTTTCAATTTAATAGTATTATCTGTAATTTCAAGTTATTTTTTACCGTTCTTTCTTTCATTCTTTGTTTTGTTTAACTTTGTCCTTTAATATCTGCATTTCGTAGTTTTGGTTGTCAAGGATATAAAATATTTTAGGTTAATTAAAAAAGCGAATATTTTTCAATACGGTAGTCTTCGACAGAAAGCATTTGAGAATGAATATCTGCATCTGGGGTTATGCGTATTCTTTTCTTACCATATCGGAATATTTTAATCAATTTCATTTCATTTTCATTGTTCTTGCAATAGACTTTTAAGTGTGTCTTTGAAAAAAGTAAATAAAGAAGTTAGAATCAGTCTACTTCCTTTCAGAGGACAAAATCATCTTTAAATTGCTATCTAGTAAAATTAATAAATACGACATAGCAGTTCTTCTATGAACAGATTTTCACATTGAGAAATGTCCAAGCATATAGTAAAGTATTTCGCCAACTGAATCGTCAGATTTCGATGAATTATATATTCAACTCGTGAATCGCATTAAATATAAAGGTCAAAACATTCATAAGATTTCGTTGAATTTCTCTAACAAATAGAATCTAAATAATGTGAGAGGCTTGTCGGATACAGATTTTCACAAATTCAGTAGAAATTGTGTGTAATTTCCCAACAGTAATTGCTTCGTTCCCTTCTTTTCAATAAAACCCATTTTATGATCGGCACTGTTTTGTTAAATTGTAATTAAATTACACAGTAATTCATTTAACTAGCTGTTCTTCCGTTATTTCGTTTCTATATTCTGCGATGAATTTAAACTTAAATAGTTGTTAATTACTGCTCGTAATGAATCGTGCATTGCGTTTAGTAATATGTGTACATTTTAATACAGACCTTTGGTATTCATTTACGATATTAATGGTATGCAAAATAAGAAATATCATTAAATATTTACTAATTTTCAGTAAGACTTTTTAATATAGCTTTGTATTGACTGTTTTATTTAACTTATAATTCTGTGATTGATGAACAACTTTTCATTGCATGCAGTTCTTGTGCGAGCAATTTGACACAGAAATATAACGAAATGGACGTTCACTATTGTATTCTTAAGAAGACTCATCTTCATTCTACGAACTGTCTCAAAATAAATGTTGCAAACTTCTATGGCTTGTGGAGGTGTAGAAGATGATCACTTTTAGGAATCAACGTGTAATGAAATTTTCTTACAAAGTTCGTGTTAGATTTGCCCTGATAGAAAAGTTCTCATTAACTGGTGTTTATTAAATACTCTTTGGCTACGATCAAGCGTGAACTTGCATCTTACCCTACTTGGTAACATTTATTCCGTGACGCTTCCAATACAGAGCATTCAATATATCGCTCAACTTAGTCTGAGCAGATCATCAAGGTTAAATGTACAAATAACAAACCTCGTTGAGAAGCGCGGCTTTTCACTCTGTGACTGGGCAAGGACACATGAATTATATTACGCACTCACATCTGGATGAATGACTTTTTATAAAGCCATGTGTATTTAACTTCACGTAGAGAAACTTAGTGTGTTACATTATCAGTAAAGACGTATTAATTTTATTTGCTCTCCCAGCATTCTAAATGAAATTAAAAAATTAGACACATTATCAGTGCACATTTTTATAGTTGGCTGTTGTTTTAGCATATTAAAGAAACAATTTTCCATGTATTTGTCTTTTACAAATAAAAACCAGAATAGTGTTTAGTCAACATGTTTCTCAAGATATTGCAGTAATAATCCGATTTTCTTGATAATGTTGAGGAATAATTCTCTTAGTTGATGGAGAAATTTTTATATATTTGTAGAGTATTAATGTGCAGACGTCAAGTGTAGTGCATCTGTTGTGTCACGCTGAAAACTAATTGTTTCAACTTCTAAAGTTTACCGTCAGTTGCAGAGAATTCCGTGGATATTGTCAGAGGCACAATCATATTTTGAGTTTTATCGATTACATTCTCATGAATTTCCAGCTGGTATAGCAGTATAGCTCTGAAGAAGGCCACAGCAAGATGGCCGAAACGTCAGCACAGTTGACCGAGACGCGGCTCATCCCGGATAGCTAACAATGTATAAAAATTAAAAATGTTTATATGATGTATCAGCCCAACTCTCTGAAAAGCATGATCTGCTAAACAGGAGAGAAGTAAAGGAATTTTAAAAAATCATTTCTTAAATAAAACGGTACGAAAGAAACTCAATCTACTATATAAAAGAGACTTCAGTGTTACCGCCTTACTATTTATAACTTTCTTAATAATGTAATATATTGGTAGATATCGTGCTGAAAAGATTGTCTGTTCAGTAGACATCGTCATTTCTCGAAAGACACGTACAACATTCATTATTTTATTTCAAATTACTTTGTGCCTTACAACTATTAGTTTAAAGTTGTAAGAACACAAAATATTTGCGCAACGAAGCAACGCTTCTATTTAATCATGATGTTCTGAATATCAAAAGCCGTGAATTGACAAGAGTAAAATCTCTTGCGTGTTATTTTTCCGCGAAAGACTTCAATTATTTCCCTTTCTGCATCGCTGGAAATAATTCCGCCGCCTGCAAACCCGCATGCGGTAGAAGCGATTACTTGTAAAAATGACAATTTTCAACAGGCGTCTCGCAGTGCAGCGCGCGAATCGGAAAAACGTCGGCGCCGGAGTGAAAAATCGAGTTCTATTTCGTCGGAAAGCGACGTCGGTGTATTGGCACCATTGCGGGCCGCCTTAGCACTGCCGACGGAAGGAAAGGGGGCGAGAAGGAAGGGCGGAAGGTAATGGATGGAAAGAAAAGGGAACTAAAACAGAATGTTAAACTAAAACGGGAAGACCCTACGCCTACAACGTTAAATTCAAGAAACATTATGTTCCGAACGATTTACACTAGAGAATTGAGTTTTTCTAAAGATTATTGGAATTTTTAATGTTTTATCGAATGGTTTTTAAGAAATTTTATTTTTTGTTGCAGAGTGAATTTTTAAAATGTAAAATATTTATATCCAGATTGTTTTATTATTATAATGTACGTAATTTATTTAAATAATAAAATATAATAAAACACTATGATAAAAGTTTGACTTAGTGAAGAAGCTTGAAATAAGTAGCTCTAATAGTTTAGGAAATAATGTTCCCTGTATACCAGAAAAAAAATTTACGGAAGTCAGGCTTCAAAGATTCCCATGTATATCCACCAGACTGTGTCTGGCTTGCTTCTCAGCTTCAGTCCCCTTATTTCGTTATTTATCTCATTTTAAAGTAAAAAATCTGGGAAATGTCACTTCGGCAACCATGCTTAGCAATATAGATGCGTGACATATTATTTAATTTTATAAAAATATTTAGAAACAACGACAGATAAAATGAATACATCATTGAAAAGGGAAAATATTTAATAATAATAATAATAATAAT
Source organism: Gryllus longicercus (assembly GCA_038098605.1). Classification (NCBI taxonomy): domain Eukaryota; kingdom Metazoa; phylum Arthropoda; class Insecta; order Orthoptera; family Gryllidae; genus Gryllus; species Gryllus longicercus. The sequence goes on from JAZDUA010001375.1 coordinate 78,640, forward strand.
AATAATAATAATAATAATAATAATATTAAGAAGACGAAGAAGAAGAAGAAGAAGAAGAAGAAGGAGAGGATATTAAAATCTATGAATTCAGAAAAAATGCATTAAAAACGACTTAAAAGGCCATAAAATGTCGTGGTCAAAATTGAAGCAAAAAGCAAAAAAAATGGGTCATTTCGTTTTGTTATAACATACAATGAATTTCTATTCTAAACGGCATTGTTCTAAAATGAAAAGAAAAAAGATGTTGTTTCATTAAAATCCCCCTTCTGATAAAAACAAGAAGCAATGGAAGATTCGGTTGATAGAACAATGAACGAAGAGGAAAATGGAGAGATGACGAAATAGACGGCAGGACTTTCATGTAGTCGGGGTTGCTCGAACGAAAACTTCGTTTCAATTTGCATCTGCGATGTAAAAGGCATCGAAAGAGTCTGAACTAGCACCAAAATCAACAATCAGTGAACATTTTGGACAAACCTGAACATGTGTATAGACTAAAGCGAAACATGTTTTAGATTTATCCTTTAGATTCTCTTAATTGTTACTTTTATCTTGTAAACCATTTTTCTAACTGTTCCAAGTGAACAGATTGTAATATAACAGTATAGAAAATAAAAAAAGCACCTAACAATTCTTTTCATCTATTTAACTGTATAAATAGAAACTATTGGAAGTTTTGTGTGATTCTAATTTTACTAATGTAGAAAAACTGGAAACAGTCCGCGAAGTTAACTGTTTTCAATCATTGTCCATAATTTTCATATCGTTTGAAGGTTTACGCACATGTCAATGTAATATTCTCTCTTCTGAGTCGCGCAACGAATTCCCATTCAGTCGCATCTGCACACCGGAAACAGTCACACATCCACACTACCAATTCATTTCTATTATTAATCGACCGGAACTGTTTATGTAAATGCTGAAATAACCATTGTGTAGACACGGATAGCATAAAAATCCTTAACACGATATGATAATGCTTTATTTGATTTCGTCGCTATGCGCAGCTCATTTCATATTCAATTTCACCCTACCACCCCCTCTCTTACCGCCGGACGCGTATAATTCTGCATGCTGCGTTTTCTATTACTTAGGGATTAAAATATAAATGCGGAATTCATTTTGATTCCCCGTGATGGAAATTCATTTCGATTGGCTGCGGGGTCTGTGTTAACGACCATTCCTCTTTGTATGGCTAATTCCTCTGCTCTGCGCCATCCCATCGCTTCAATTAAATGAAATCGCTGCGAGTAGTGAGTATTTAGTACTACTGGGTGTAGCAAGTACTTTAGTGACTAGTCTCATGGGGATACTGCATGGTATAACAGGAGGTATCCATGTTCTTTACCCGCTAGTATGTGATTGATTGGGTTAGCGATTCCGAACGTCGGCGTCTAAGGTTAGTCCCGTAAGTGTACTGCACGTGTTTACCTCGGGATGTGACAGCGATTTTCTCCGCTGGATGGTGAAGATCTGGCGTCAACCAACCGTCGGCTAACAGGTTTTCCCTCAACCAGGTATCTCCCACCAGCGAGGCACCGCCCCAGCCAGGTTAAGCTCTAAGCACCCGACCGGTCAGACGGGTTGTGTGGTAGTGGAATGCACGTGAGTGCAAGTAAGGGGGCGAGGTTAGGACAAGGAATGGGAAAGAAAGATCGCGAGCGAAACCTGTCCCGTTTGTTAGGGTACTGCTCCAGCATTCGCCTGGTGTTGATCGGAGAAACGATGGAAAAATACCGATCAGAGCAGCCGGCCGCAAGAATTCTGCTCCAGATAGCAACTGAATTCGACCTAACTGGCAAGCTAATGTGGGAAACCCTGCCACCGTCGGGACTCGAACCTAGGAACTCCCGGTGAGAGGCACTGCAGTGACATCAGTTGAGCCACCTCTGTGGGTACTAGAAAGCGAGGTTCGGCGTTGAACTATACGATGTTTGCGGAATTTTCCTTAGATTCCTCCCCTCAGACGGGCACCACCTCACCCGAGACGAGCTCTAGCTCTATGCTTCCGACTGGTTCCTCGACAAATATGGACCGGGAGAGGTGGCTCAGGGCATCAGCTGATGCCAGTGCAGTCCCTCTGACCGGGTGGTTCTAAGTTCGAGTCCCGGCGATGACAGGATTTTCGCCATTATATTGTCAACCAGGTCGAATTCAGTCGCTATCCGGGGAGAATTCTGACCAAACTGGAAATCACACTAAGTCTCGTTGACGTTCTCCCTTTCATCGTGAATCTCTACTATTTCTCTATCATTTTCTTCATATTTATTATACGCTTTGCATCACTCGTGTGCAGGAAACCGTTATAAATGAATTGATTGTACACGTACTGTGATTTGGCAAAAACAGTACGCGACAAAAATTGAAAATCCAGCCTATACAAAACTAAATAAAACAATTTATTTAATAACTACATAATCCTCATCTTAAACTAGTAATCAACCTCCACGCCAGTATTGCATTGTAAATGTATTGAGAATGAAGTTGCTAATAACACAAGTCGTTGATGAAACGTAAAATAAACATATCTACATGCCAATTGGTTGAAGAAATTCATCTCCAACCATTACATACTATCAATGGACGAAATCTATTTTTATGGTTATATAGTGTAGTGTCTTATTTTCAAATTTACGTTATCTATGTTTGTGCGTCGGCATTTCTTGAAAATTAATTTAAGTCCAATTTCTTTTAATCCATTCCGACACTTTGCGTTTTATCGTAGAAATTAACTTGTGTAAGTATAGTATTTTTTGAGGATTTTCCAGAAAAATTCACTTGTCATCAATGTTTAATTACTCCACATGATGCCAACAATTGCATTAGACTGATGACGCTCCCCGCCGTTCTGAGAGGAAGTCGAAATGCATTAACTGGATGATGGAGCTGCTTTGCATCTCCAATATCGAATTTCGTGTTTCTGAATTATGAAGCACTACGATTAGTCACTTCGCCAATGAGTGTGTTTGCGCAAAGGCAGATGAATGCAAATGCACGTGATGCATTTCGAGCTAAAGCTGTTGCACCACACTGCCTTGCATGGGTCCGTAGTAGATCTGCCATTTCTACTACCAAACTTACTACTTTAAATCTGAATTCTCAATATGAGAAACCGATTTGTTTTCAATTGACAATTTACCAATTGTCCGAAACTCAGAAGTAGATTTGATGTTATAATGAATGTAGGTATATTTGGATAAAGGGTTTAGAACTTTGAGATGTTTTCGTAATAGTAGCTGCATTCAGAGAGGATATTCAAACAATCTGTTACAAACAATCTGTTGGCAAAAATTTTAACGTTTTTTCGAAATATCATCAAACAGTCGTGATGTAATTGAAACAAATTTTTCGTGAAATGTGGTTGTATAAAATACTCCTTGAGAAGGCAGTCTTCAAAACGTATTATTCTCCTTTCAGATCCTATTCTCATCAACACATTTAACTTTGTTGTAGGAAGAGGGAATATGGTCATATAGAATATTTTGAAATATCCTACCTGAATATACCATAATTTAAGTTACTACTTTATTTTAAGCAGATTATTTGTAAAAACAGAAGGTATGAGTTAAGATGTATCATGGGGCATGTATTTATTGTCAATTTGCAGGAACAAATTCATACAAAAAACATATGGTCTTACTGAGCGTACATTGATGTGTGATTTCTAACCGTGAATGACGAGTGTGTTCCTATTACGTAGATTAGAAGGGAAGGTTATAGGAGACCTATAGATTCGCTTATTCAATATCAGTTTCAATCAGTAATTGAATTAGCTTATAGAATTCAAATTCAGTAATTGAATAGATTCGCTTATTCAAGTAATTATTGCTGATTCATTATTGTTCGGATGGACATGGACATGGACATATCTCAAACCGTGAGCAAAGTTCTTGAGCAGAGATCCCTGGCATGAGGACCTTCTGGTCAGAGTCTCTGCAAAGGTAATTGTTGCTATGATAAATAAAAGATGTTGTCTGGTATCAGTGTTGATATCGGAGAACATCGTTTATTTATCATAATAGTAGAAGGTATCTACCACATCGATCTAATTAATGCAGTTATTGCTGTTTACCTGTGCCATTTCCTCAGATACACATTTTTTTATAAAGATTTTTAAATCTTTCGTGTCGCTCCTTAGTTTTCATTGAAGTATGCAACACACATTCACCGCCAGTCAGTAGTTAGTATTTTAGATGATGCCTTATTTTATGTGGCAAGCGGACCATCAGCCCCGCTCTTCCTTCAAAACACGCAAATTTTGCTACCTTCCTTTCATCATCAAGCGGAGAAAGAAGGTATCACTCGGTCAACTAAACAAGCGATTTGTTTGAAGCTCAGAGGCTTCTTTTAGGCTTGAGGATCTTTTACGTGCATTCCATCTACTACATGGGGCAGCCGGCTTTACTTCCCATGCGAAGGAAAGAGTACGAAGGATTTAGTTTCGCCCTTAAAAATCCACGTCTTCTATCGGGTTTGAACACGCCTACTTGGGTACAGCAGCCCGATACGTTAACCGTTACACCACCGCCGCCGTCAGCAGATTCCTGGGCAGAAGTTTCCAACGGACGCGCGCCTAATTGGACACCGACGCGAAGCCCCAGTGGTCCTTGCATTCGATGATTGGATTTTAGGCTTCATTATTATTTCGCGGGCGGTTGAGCGGGATTTATGAGGCGCGCACTTGCGGGCGTCACGTGTGGCCGGCGCGTCAGCGCCCACCGCCCACACCCGTCGCCCACCCGCCCTCGCGGCCGCCCGCGGTGGAATTGCGCTCTCGTTTGGTTGGCGCCCGAAACAGGTGACAGAATTTTTAAACAGCCGCGGGGACAGCTGCGCAGCTCTAATAAATCCCACTGATGAGAAGAGTCCACCGCAACAGCGTTCAGGAATGCATGCTGTAATGGCTCGAATCGCGTTGTAGGCTTTCTTTTGCCAAAGTACGGTTGGATGGTTGGTTGATTAGTGATTCCGGGCACATTAACGTCTATGTTCATTGGTCCCGTAAGCGTAGTGTATTTTTTTCGAGGGAGTGGGGGTCTGTAAACATTTCTAACCAAAATGGAGAGATCCGGCACTGAAATACCATCGGTTACGGTTTCCCCAACCAGGTATCTCCCATCAGTAGAACACCGTCCTAACTAACAGGCTCTAAGCTTGCGACTGGTATCTCGGCATGTGTGGCAGTGTTGTGCATGTAAGCGTGTAGGTAAGGGGTGAGGAAGGTGCAAGGAATGGGAAGCAAAGATCGCGCGCTGTCCGTGGCACGTTTTTTCGGGTACTGTTCCAGCATTCGCCTGGTATTGATCACTGGAAAAACTTCTGGAAAGTACAGACTATGTATTGCTGATCTGTTGGTTTGTCGCTTCGTATGTTACTACTTTGTGCTCGTTCGCTTGCTCGAGCAAAAAATAGCAAGAAAAATGCATTATAATTTTATTATTATTAACATTATCCTTGTTAATCCTACCAATATCATTTATAAGGTAATTTAAGCCACTATTTTGACTATTTTGACTTGTTTAAATCTTTTGACTCAGACTCGTTGGACTCGTTAGACTCGGTGGACTTGTTGGACTTGTTGGACTCGTTTGACTTGTTGGACTCGTTGGATTCTTTGGACTCGTTGGATTCTTTGGACTCGTTGGATTCTTTGGACTCGTTGGATTCTTTGGACTCGTTGGATTCTTTGGACTCGTTGGATTCTTTGGACTCGTTGGATTCTTTGGACTCGTTGGATTCTTTGGACTCGTTGGATTCTTTGGACTCGTTGGATTCTGTGGACTCGTTGGATTCTTTGGACTCGTTGGATTATTTAGACTCGTTGGATTCTTTGAACTTGTTGGACTCGTTGGATTCTTTGGACTCGGTGGATTCTTTAGACTCGTTGGACTCGGTGGATTCTTTAGACTCGTTGGACACATTGGATTCTTTGGACTCGTTGGACTCATTGGATCCATTGGACTCTTTAGATTATTCCGACTATTATGACTACTAATATAATATTTTGACTATTTTAATTATCAAGTTTAGTTTGAGCCAAGCAAGTCGATTAAGTGGGGATTCGTCTCAGCAAGTCAATATATAAGAGAATTTTCCCTACAAGTCGACAAGTGAGAAATCGACACAAGTCGATCAAGTAAGAAATCTGCCCAGCAAATCTATAATGTAGGTTATCGACCCAGCAAGTCGATCATGTGGGTGATCAACTCAGTGAGTCGATCAAGTAGGGGATCGAACCAGCAAGTCGATCAAGTAGGGGATCGACCCAGCAAGTCGATCGAGTAGGGGATCGACCCAGCAAGTCGATCAAGTAGGGGATCGACCCAGCAAGTCGATCGAGTAGGGGATTGACCCAGCAAGTCGATCAAGTAGGGGATCGACCCAGCAAGTCGATCAAGTAGGGGATCGACCCAGCAAGTCGATCGAGTAGGGGATCGACCCAGCAAGTCGATGGTTTAGGGGATCGACCCAGCAAGTCGATCGAATAGGGGATCGACCCAGCAAGTCGATCGAGTAGGGGATCGACCCAGCAAGTCGATCGAGTAGGGGATCGACCCAGCAAGTCGATCGAGTAGGGGATCGACCCAGCAAGTCGATCGAGTAGGGGATCGACCCAGCAAGTCGATCGAGTAGGGGATCGACCCAGCAAGTCGATCGAGTAGGGGATCGACCCAGCAAGTCGATCGAGTAGGGGATCGACCCAGCAAGTCGATCGAGTAGGGGATCGACCCAGCAAGTCGATCGAGTAGGGGATCGACCCAGCAAGTCGATCGAGTAGGGGATCGACCCAGCAAGTCGATCGAGTAGGGGATCGACCCAGCAAGTCGATCGAGTAGGGGATCGACCCAGCAAGTCGATCGAGTAGGGGATCGACCCAGCAAGTCGATCGAGTAGGGGATCGACCCAGCAAGTCGATCAAGTGGGGGATCGACCCAGCAAGTCGATCGAGTGGGGGATCGACCCAGCAAGTCGATCGAGTGGGGGATCGACCCAGCAAGTCGATCAAGTGGTGGATCGACCCAGCAAGTCGATGAAGTGGGGGATCGACCCAGCAAGTCGATCAAGTGGGGGATCGACCCAGCAAGTCGATCAAGTGGGGGATCGACCCAGCAAGTTGATCAAGTGGGGGATCGACCCAGCAAGTCGATCAAGTGGGGGATCGACCCAGCAAGTCGATCAAGTGGGGGATCGACCCAGCAAGTCGATCGAGTGGGGGATCGACCCAGCAATTCGATCAAGTGTGGGATCGACCCAGCAAGTCGATCAAGTAGGGGATCGATCCTGTAAGTCGATCAAGTGGGGGATCGACCCAGCAAGGCGATCAAGTGGGGGATCTAACCTGCACGTCGATCAAGTGGGGGATCGACCCAGCAAGTCGATCAAGAGGGGGATCGACCCAGCAAGTCGATCAAGAGGGGGATCGACCCAGCAAGTCGATCAAGTGGGGGATCGACCCAGCAAGTCGATCGAGTGGGGGATCGACCCAGCAAGTCGATCGAGTGGGGGATCGACCCAGCAAGTCGATCGAGTGGGGGATCGACCCAGCAAGTCGATGGAGTGGGCGATCGACCCAGCAAGTCGATCGAGTGGGGGATCGACCCAGCAAGTCGATCGAGTGGGGGATCGACCCAGCAAGTCGATCGAGTGGGGGATCGACCCAGCAAGTCGATCGAGTGGGGGATCGACCCAGCAAGTCGATCGAGTGGGGGATCGACCCAGCAAGTCGATCGAGTGGGGGATCGACCCAGCAAGTCGATCGAGTGGGGGATCGACCCAGCTAGTCGATCGAGTGGGGGATCGACCCAGCAAGTCGATCGAGTGGGGGATCGACCCAGCAAGTCGATCGAGTGGGGGATCGACTCAGCAAGTCGATCGAGTGGGGGATCGACCCAGCAAGTTGATCGAGTGGGGGATCGACCCAGCAAGTCGATCGAGTGGGGGATCGACCCAGCAAGTCGATCGAGTGGGGGATCGACCCAGCAAGTCGATCGAGTGGGGGATCGACCCAGCAAGTCGATCGAGTGGGGGATCGACCCAGCAAGTCGATCGAGTGGGGGATCGACCCAGCAAGTCGATCGGGTGGGGGATCGACCCAGCAAGTCGATCGAGTGGGGGATCGACCCAGCAAGTCGATCGAGTGGGGGATCGACCCAGCAAGTTGATCGAGTGGGGGATCGACCCAGCAAGTCGATCGAGTGGGGGATCGACCCAGCAAGTCGATCGAGTGGGGGATCGACCCAGCAAGTCGATCGAGTGGGGGATCGACCCAGCAAGTCGATCGAGTGGGGGATCGACCCAGCAAGTCGATCGAGTGGGGGATCGACCCAGCAAGTCGATCGAGTGGGGGATCGACCCAGCAAGTCGATCGAGTGGGGGATCGACCCAGCAAGTCGATCGAGTGGGGGATCGACCCAGCAAGTCGATCGAGTGGGGGATCGACCCAGCAAGTCGATCGAGTGGGGGATCGACCCAGCAAGTCGATCGAGTGGGGGATCGACCCAGCAAGTCGATCGAGTGGGGGATCGACCCAGCAAGTCGATCGAGTGGGGGATCGACCCAGCAAGTCGATCGAGTGGGGGATCGACCCAGCAAGTCGATCGAGTGGGGGATCGACCCAGCAAGTCGATCGAGTGGGGGATCGACCCAGCAAGTCGATCGAGTGGGGGATCGACCCAGCAAGTCGATCGAGTGGGGGATCGACCCAGCAAGTCGATCGAGTGGGGGATCGACCCAGCAAGTCGATCGAGTGGGGGATCGACCCAGCAAGTCGATCGAGTGGGGGATCGACCCAGCAAGTCGATCGAGTGGGGGATCGACCCAGCAAGTCGATCGAGTGGGGGATCGACCCAGCAAGTCGATCGAGTGGGGGATCGACCCAGCAAGTCGATCGAGTGGGGGATCGACCCAGCAAGTCGATCGGGTGGGGGATCGACCCAGCAAGTCGATCGAGTGGGGGATCGACCCAGCAAGTCGATCGAGTGGGGGATCGACCCAGCAAGTTGATCGAGTGGGGGATCGACCCAGCAAGTTGATCGAGTGGGGGATCGACCCAGCAAGTTGATCGAGTGGGGGATCGACCCAGCAAGTCGATCGTGTGGGGGATCGACCCAGCAAGTCGATCGAGTGGGGGATCGACCCAGCAAGTCGATCGAGTGGGGGATCGACCCAGCAAGTCGATCGAGTGGGGGATCGACCCAGCAAGTCGATCGAGTGGGGGATCGACCCAGCAAGTCGATCGAGTGGGGGATCGACCCAGCAAGTCGATCGAGTGGGGGATCGACCCAGCAAGTCGATCGAGTGGGGGATCGACCCAGCAAGTCGATCGAGTGGGGGATCGACCCAGCAAGTCGATCGAGTGAGGGATCGACCCAGCAAGTCGATCGAGTGAGGGATCGACCCAGCAAGTCGATCAAGTGGGGATCGACCCAGCAAGTCGATCAAGTAGGGGATCGACCCAGCAAGTCGATCAAGTAGGGGATCGATCCTGTAAGTCGATCAAGTGAGGGATCGACCCAGCAAGTCGATCAAGTGGGGGATCGACCCAGCAAGTCGATCAAGTGGGGGATCGACCCTGCAAGTCGATCAAGTGGGGGATCGACCCTGCAAGTCGATCAAGTGGGGGATCGACCCAGCAAGTCGATCGAGTGGGGGATCGACCCAGCAAGTCGATCAAGTTGGGGTACCGACAAGTACATACAAACTCGTGTGCCAATATCAGCGCTGTAGCTTGAATAGTTTAGGAGATAGAGCCACAGAATATAACTATTTTGACATTATTTGACAAGACATGGTTTTCTTCTAGATATATTTCTGTTCAGCCTGATTTCACTATTTAAAAACATTCTTTCTGTCCACATCGATTTAGTCTTATACAAACTTATACGGGTTTAGTGACATTGTTTTTTTCTAGAATGATTGCTCTTCAGACTAATTTCACTTTTTAAAAACTTCCTTTCTATCCAGATTGATTCCGTCTTAGGTTTTAACGTGTTTAAAACATTGTTTTCTTCTAGATCGTTTTCTGCTCAGAGTGATTTCTTATAAAAAATACCTTATAAAAAACTTATAAAAAACTGCCTTTCTCTCCAGATCGATTCCGTGTACGACAGGTTTAATTGTGTTTAAAGATATTGTTATCTTCTGTATCGTTTTCTATTTAGAATGATTTCACTTTTAAAAAACTGCTGTTCTGCTCAGATCGATTTCGTCTTAGACATTTTATGGCGATACTTTTGCGATTTTGTAAAAACTAAACTTCTAACAGAAAAATGGGTATCACCAGTGGATTTCCCATAAAATTTCGTGCTAAGTCCGTGGTTTTCAGAAAAATCTGTGACATGTTGATAATCGGAAAATTTCGGCGATCCATGGATCGACGAATGTTTTTAATTTTTAAACACATAAATTAAACCAGCATTTTTACAAACTATGTAACAAAAATCAATTCTGGAAACACTCATGTGCTTCAAAATTCATGTATTTTATTATTATTGCATTTTAAAATTATAATTATTACTGGAGATAAAAAGATTCCTGGTGGAGCGTGCCATTATGGGTTGGAGATTAATTTGATTGACTTTAGTATCTCGTACGAAGTGAATTTGTAATTATCTGATGCTTTGACATTTGAATAGCTCTTTGAAACAGTAGTCATGACGATTAGATACTTCTCAGACATATGTTCTTGACTTGGTCGCACGATGCTTCTATGAAGAATCTACCTAAAAGCCGCTCCACACGCATCATTCGGCGAATCCTGAGCAACCGCTCGCCGAATCCCAAGTAGTGTGGACCGGTTGCTTGTTATTCGCCAAGCGCCGAACATTCGGTATTCGCCCTACCCACCGCGTGTCGGTCTTTTGGGTACATCAAAGGGAGCGAACATTCGCCGCAGACATCAGCTGTTCGGGATTGATTGGGAGACAGATCTCTGATCGGCGAATGCCGAATGCGTGCCGCCGCCTTAACGTAAGGCTTCAAAATTATTGTACTTCTACAAATTTTCAGCTGTGTGCTTGCAATAAGGAGGAGATTTGGAAAACGGGTGAACAAGCTCCCACTTCAACCTCTTCCATTTTGAGGTTATGCGGACTGTGACAATTACAAAGTTGTATTTGTAATTATTCTCTTCAAAAATGTGAAATAATGTAACTAGAGACATGCGTTTACGTTCTAAAATCTTTCTAAATGATTGTTTTTGTCTACAACATTATTTGGAATTTTTATGGGAAGTAAATAATACAGCTTCGTAGGTAGAAAAAAAACATACATTTGCAACAGACTGATGAGACGTGGTGGTCGAAACATTATTAAAATTGACTAGACCGTACTCTGTAGAATATAATAGTTGACTTTTTAATTCATGTAATAATTAGGCAAAAGGCCGATTCTATCACGCACAGAATTTGGATGAGATGCTTGGAATGTGAGTAGTCAGTCACTTTTAACACACAAAATAATTAACAAAACAAAAATAAAATATTTAACAAAATAAATTTGATACACAATGATACCATCTGGGAGGAAAAGACAAAATATATACCTTAATAGTAACTTATGCCGACGTAAATAACAACCAAACACAATGGTACAGTGAACACTAATAATATGGGATATTATGTCAAACACTGTATAGCAATGTGATAAGCTGAGACGTCCGGTAGTGACAGTTGAGACATGAAGAGACAATCGTGCACACACTCTGACCGATAGAACGAGTGCACGTAATTACAGTGCGCTGCAAGTCTCACTTGATAACCCAACAGTCCTCACCTGGGGGGTCACGCGTTAGTTTGCGTGCAATTTACGGATGGATACTTGGCACGCGCGAGCGACGAAATTATGGATTGATCAATTGTAGAAGAAAGTTATAGGAAGCGACACAAACTGTCGAACCCCCAATTTTTTTGTATTGAATCCTTTGAGATAATAATCTAATACTAAAAGATGCTTGGGGAACGACAGTGTGCGACGGGCTATTGCTTGAAGACTACAAGTTCAGGCATGCATTTAGGATAGTCTTGACACCGTCATCACCCTTTTATTAACGACTTGGCTACCCAAGTTCCTAGTTTCAATCCAGATGGATTTTTAAGGGGCAATAATCATCGTCCACCATCCTTCGTATTGTAAGTGAAAGTGGCTGTCCCATGTTGTAGATTTAAGGGATGTAAAACATCCTCAGGCCTAAAAGAAGCCTTTGAACTAAATTCAAAACGCCTATTGCGTCGCCCGTGTGATACCTTCTTTCTGCGCGAGATGGTGAAAGGAGC
>JAZDUA010001220.1:0-144338 GCA_038098605.1 Gryllus longicercus
TTCAAATTCGCTTGTGAGTCCTCATGACTATTTGCTTTTCAACTTGAAACAAGTGTTGTGGAATATTTATCTCTGGCATGAAATTAGACTCGGGGGATTACTCTTGTCTCTGGAGCAATATAATGCCTTTATTGAATATTGCCGTTATGGACGAGGCAAATCCATTTAATCATTGAAAGCATTTAGCCGAATTCTACATCCGGAACCTCGTTTCGTACCAATCGTTATAACAAATAACCGAAGCTCGTGTTTAATTAACGAATTACCTCTGCCGTTCTTTGGATGTGCGTGTTGTAATTATGTTGATGCAGAGTAAATGGGACAGTTAATTGCTTTCACTTCTCAAAGCAAAACACAATATATGGAATGGAAACGTGTGGAGACTTTCCACCATATTGGTTGATCATATCTAAATCTTATGTTCTTTGTCTTTATATATTTTTGATTATTAAACGCGTTTATGTTAATTCAATTCACACATACATTTCAACGTATTCATACATTGTTTTATCTTGTTATGTAAATAATAAGTAAGTAAATATGTCAGCTCTATTACGCATAAATATAGCTTTTTTGTTTTAATAAACGAAAATTCGAGGTGCAAAAAAGTACATTCTTTGTGGAAATAATCGGGTACAATTTGTAAAATATTTGTTCAAAAGGTGTTAGAATCAGATATTGTAATTTAGAGCCATTATGGGAAAGTTTTGGAAATATTCAAGAAACTTTATGAGATGTTTTGCCCAAAAATTAAAAGAACCGTTTAAAATTAGCAGGCTCTAGTGTTCGACCTGATCATTCGCAGAATATCTATTTTTGGGGAAATAATAAGTTCGGTTTAATTGCTTATTGGAATTTTTTAAATCATTTTTTAGAGTCCTTCACACTCTAACACGGGTTATCAGAAACGTTCGATATTAATTTCCAAAATGCCGCTCTTTGAACCTTGGAAACAATGATTTTTAAACACAATATTTTAACAATAGCATTTTTTAAAAAGGATATATGTTTGGTCCTTCTATTACGATTTTCGGTGTTTTTCACGGTTGAGCACTCCAGCTATTTCGAGACTCCAGTTTCATCTGTCAGGGGTACCACTGTATTGTAGCTGAGAACAGGGAGAGAAAAAATTGTGAGGATACATGCGGATAACTTGTAGAGAAACATCCAGAGGGACTAATAGGTCTTGAATTGTTTCTTGCGGCGCATTCAGTTTGAAACTTCTATTACAACCTTAGAGGTTTAGCTTCTATGGGTTCATGAGACCTTCACCTCATGAGACCGAATGGTCAAACCAGAGCAGAATATCAAAATCTTGAAGAATTAAATTCAGTGATTGATATCCTGTGTAATTAAATAACAAGTATCTAAGTTTTTATTATTGTTAATAATTTATTAGCAATATTAAAAATGTAATCAGGCGTAGCTCAGGGGCTGTTTGGTATTGTGTGCAAAGCTATTTTCACTTTCGAAACACTGATTTAAAAAGTGCGGAATGTTCGTGCGGGTCAAACTAGTAAATATTATGTCTAAATTAATAAGTGGAGTTTTAAATAAGTAATTCATTAGTTAATAAAGTTAACAAGCGAATATTTCGTTCTTACAATTTTCCATACATAAACTTATTTTCACGTATATGTACTTCTATTGGAAGAAAGAAACAATTTTACCGATATATTTACATATATATGGGGAATCAACATATATTGAATGGTTGTTCTCAATTAGAATGTGAATTTGACAGATCAATCCACAACCACCGCAAACTGGTAATACGACTCCCCACTGAGAGCTTTCATAAACGAATTGTCGTCTACAAGCTTAGAGTTAGTGCCAGTATTTTCAGTGTATATCTTAGATGTATGTAAAAAGATGGGGTGTGAAGTTATTGGAGAAGGTGAGTGAAAATAATTTTGGAAAAGGTTGCGCAAATAGTAGTAATAAATAAGATAAAACATTAGCACTACTACCACAAGTTTTGCATACATGTGAAAGTCAGTGCCATGTAGCACGACTAGTTGTTTTTTATCTTCAATAAAGTATGTATAGAACGATTATTCAAGCACAGTGCGTTTTCTTCGTAGCTCCAGGTCAAGTTGGGTGTTTTGGAGGTGATCTATTTGGAGGGAACTACACGACCAGCCGGTTGCATGCAAATTGCTTCGCAGTCCATAAATACCACGCTTTAGAACTCCCTCACATGTTTGCTATCGATAACTGGCATAGCCATTCAGCTGTCTCTCCCTTTTCACTCCACACTTCAAGTGGTATGGAAGCAAGTTAGGGTTTTCGTTCTTTTGTTCTTTACAGAAGGTTTCCATTCTTTCAACTTTTTAAATAGTTTAAATGTAATATTTCGTTATTCTTAGAGATTATTTTCTTCACATGAGTCAATAAGTATCATTCAAAACAAACAGAAATTGAAGAGAGTCTCTTCGTTAATTGAGAATGACTATTACAATGGCGTGCAAATGACATCACATTTTTGTTTTGATGTTTAAATTAGCGGTTTCACCGGGTGTTCAAAGAGTTGCATAAATTACCAAAATATTTCGTATGCAAAGAATGAACGAAAATAATTGATGGAATTCCCAAACAGTAATTTATAGATTTTTTCATGGATTATTGAATTTGAATTGATGTAACAGATTTGATAGATATATTTTCTCATTAAATATGTTTTATTTAGTTCATGGATTTTACGTGCGAATTTATAGTAATTGCAATAACATTTATAGTAACTCTTGTTTTGTTTTGTATACGTTAAACAATGTTTTGACTCTTCCCACTAAAATAAAAGAAATGACAGTATAAACGCTGGGCAGATATTCATTTAGTTATCACAGCTCTTGACCACAATAAATAAATTAAGTGAGATGGCCTTCCACAAAAAAACATATACAGCACTTTTCACATCTTTCAGTTAAATGATGGTCCTATGTAGTTTTCGTTTGCTCTAGTTTTTTTTCTATTTGAATTGTAAAATTCTGCATTATTATTCTCTTACCTTCTATTGATTATAATCACTTACGAATTTTAAGTAAAAACTTACTATTGTATTGTTAATTTAGATGAGAACTTTTTGAAATGTCTTCACTTAGTTTATCCTCAATTGTTATACACACGCAAATAAAGTATTCCGTACATAACAATATTCATTGTTTAATAATAATAAATATTAATGATAGTATCATAATTGAAACAAGTGGATTACTTAGGTTTTAATACATAGATTCTATTGAAGGAAATTTTCGTTATCTGCATTACTTTAATCACAAACTCATACATTGAAATATTGCCACTAAAATCTCGTGTTCTTCATATTTGTCTATATTGTTAATTAATACATACTGTAACTTCTTATAAGTCTACATAGTCACATTTATTTCCACGTTGTCCATGGATCTACTCCTTGAGTTGTATCTCCTTAAAGTTTTATTCCAGAATATTGCAGATTTTTCTGTCCAATATCACGAATATTACGTTTCCTTCGCCTGTACATCTCGCATCGGATTCCTCTCCGTTTCTCGGTGCGGGCGCCGAGTCGCTTCCGGCGGAGCGAAAAGGAATTCACGGGTCGCGCCTCGGCCTCCGGGAACAGTGGCGCGTCGACGCAGCCTCGCCTCGCCTCGCGCCGGGCCTGCGCCGGGCGGACTTGGGCCCCTCCGGAGGATGTTATAAACGCCGCTGAACGCGATCCGCTAACAACGCTGGTTTCCGTTGACGCACTGCCGGTGCACACCCTGGTCGTCGTCTACTTCCGGCTCCAGCCCCCGCCCTGCCCCTTCTCCGCCCTGCCCCTTCTCCGCTCTGCCCCATCTCCGCTCTGCCCCATCTCCGCTCTGCCCCTTCTCCGCCCTGCCCCTTCTCCGCCCTGCCCCTTCTCCGCTCTGCCCCTTCTCCGCCCTGCCCCTTCTCCGCCCTGCCCCTTCTCCGCTCTGCCCCTTCTCCGCCCTGCCTCGCCCCGCCCGGCCCCCCCGCCCTGCCTCGCCCCGCCCTGCCTCGCCCCGCCCTGCCCCGCCCCGCCCTGCCCTGCCCCGCCCTGCCCCGCCCTGCCTCGCCCAGCCCCGCCCTTCCCCGCCCTGCCCCGCCCTGCCCCGCCGGGCCCCACCGGGCCCCGACCTGCCCCGCCCTGCCCCGCCCTGCCCCGCCGGGCCCCACCGGGCCCCGACCTGCCCTGCCCTGAACCGCCCTACCCCGCCCGCTTAAGGTTCGACTCGGAACGCCTCTTACCAATTTACAATGATGGCGGCAACCACCTCGTACTCTCAATACAATCGAAGCATTGGCGAGTTAAGTTTACGGCAACAGTTGGTACGCCCTTATAAGCCGTGACGTAGGCAGAGCCCTCCTATCCCCCCCACTGTAGAATATCAAGAAAACTTGCGCGTGTAGCACTGACATCATCACTGTCGTCATCTTCCTCGATCTCCGCTTCTCCCGATCTCTTCCCGTCCCTTTACTGTTACAGTCCTTCTCACGGGTAGCTTTAAGGCTAGATTACAAAGGCGACATGTACCAAGCATTGTCACAAAGGTTGACAGACTACTTTGGGTAAAATTAAGAAAAAAAAGTTTTTTACAGTGAAACACTAAGTTTATTGCATTTAACATATATCCTATAGAGTTTCAAAACACATTTTAAAGGTTTTTGTAGATGCACCTAAATGACTTAACTCTCACAACAGCCCTTAGCTTGGTGATGTCCTCACATGGCTTTCAAAAACGTCTACAGATGTATTTCGTCATGCGACCTTCGGTATGATAAACACCGTCTCATTATGATTGCTAAGTGATAAAAACTTAGATGCTACAAGACAATGAGATTATATTCAGTATTCCCCAGATAAGGCAATATATCGTCACAAATATCACTGATGTAACTACAACGGCGTAGTCTACTGGACGTCGCGTGTTAAAATGGCGTATCCCGGAAATAGGCACGCGCACAAGGTAACGCGTATTTCACTGGCTAGTCACACAATGAAGATACACAGAGATTCAGAAACTGGAAGTAACAAGGATTTGATGGATGCTTTCGACACAAGTTGCATCGTCTGACGGACCATGCCTTTATAAATTAGGGTTAACAATATTCAAAAATGATTGTCGTGTGTTCAACATCTCCTTACACCCTCTTGCATACTTCTCCTCTCCCACCGGCCTTTCCAACTGCCTTTTTTTTCTTAGTAGGCGTGACCACCTGCGTCACGTCTCTATTTACAGCTTTCGTTTCCACTCCCTTGTCTCATCCAGTTTCGCACATTCGCCCTAGGATCCCTTGCGTCATCCTGATCCGTTTCAGCCCGGTCTCCTTTCCCCGCCTGCGCCGCAAGCGGCGGCGGCGGCATCAGCGTCGGGTCTAACGTTGCCTAGCCGCTTCTGCAGTTCCCCGACGCCATAAATTCCTCTTAGAGCCTCGTTAATTAGGACTCACGGTTCCCCAACCGCGCCGCTCAGCGGGGATACAAGAGGAACACGTCGCTCGGAAAGGAGACTTGCTCGCTCGCGAGGCGAAATTTAAGACGATCCGGTCCCCGTCGCGCTCCACACATTATTTACTCCCTCCGCTGTAGCCCCGCTCCGCGCGCTCGCCCACCTCCACCCGCGCCCCTCCGGAACCCCTTTCCCGCTTCCGCTCCTGCCTTCTCCCCCACCCAATGCCTTCCGATGTCTCCTCTCCTCCTCTGCAACTCGCCGTTGCTTCCATCAGACTGTCACCTCTTCCTTCTGCTCTCTTCTCTTTCTCTCCTATCAACTCTACCTCTGCCTCTGCTCGGCGTCCACGTCCACTTGCTTCAACACCGCCTCCACCCTCACCTTGTCATAGACTCCGTTCCCATCTCTAGTTCTCGATGTCCAGTCCTCGATGTCCAGTCCCCGATGTCCATTCCTCGATGTCCAGTCCTCGATGTCCAGTCCTCGATGTCCAGTCCTCGATGTCCAGTCCTCGATGTCCAGTCCTCGATGTCCAGTCGCCGATGTCCAGTCGCCGATGTCCAGTCCCCGATGTCCAGTTCCCGATGTCCAGTCTTCATTGTCAGTCTTCTATGTTCAGTCTTCTATGTTCAGTCTTCGATGGCCAGTCTTCGATGGCCAGTCTTCGATGGCCAGTCTTCGATGGCCAGTCTTCGATGGCCAGTCTTCGATGGCCAGTCTTCGATGGCCAGTCTTCGATGGCCAGTCTTCGATGGCCAGTCTTCGATGGCCAGTCTTCGATGGCCAGTCTTCGATGGCCAGTCTTCGATGGCCAGTCTTCGATGGCCAGTTTTCGATGGCCAGTCTTCGATGGCCAGTCTTCGATGGCCAGTCTTCGATGGCCAGTCTTCGATGGCCAGTCTTCGATGGCCAGTCTTCGATGGCCAGTCTTCGATGGCCAGTCTTCGATGGCCAGTCTTCGATGGCCAGTCTTCGATGGCCAGTCTTCGATGGCCAGTCTTCGATGGCCAGTCTTCGATGGCCAGTCTTCGATGGCCAGTCTTCGATGGCCAGTCTTCGATGGCCAGTCTTCGATGGCCAGTCTTCGATGGCCAGTCTTCGATGGCCAGTCTTCGATGGCCAGTCTTCGATGGCCAGTCTTCGATGGCCAGTCTTCGATGGCCAGTCTTCGATGGCCAGTCTTCGATGGCCAGTCTTCGATGGCCAGTCTTCGATGGCCAGTCTTCGATGGCCAGTCTTCGATGGCCAGTCTTCGATGGCCAGTCTTCGATGGCCAGTCTTCGATGGCCAGTCTTCGATGGCCAGTCTTCGATGGCCAGTCTTCGATGGCCAGTCTTCGATGGCCAGTCTTCGATGGCCAGTCTTCGATGGCCAGTCTTCGATGGCCAGTCTTCGATGGCCAGTCTTCGATGGCCAGTCTTCGATGGCCAGTCTTCGATGGCCAGTCTTCGATGGCCAGTCTTCGATGGCCAGTCTTCGATGGCCAGTCCTCGATGGCCAGTCCTCGATGGCCAGTCGTCGATGGCCAGTCCTCGATGGCCAGTTGTCGATGGCCAGTCCTCGATGGCCAGTCCTCGATGGCCAGTCCTCGATGGCCAGTCCTCGATGGCCAGTCCTCGATGGCCAGTCCTCGATGGCCAGTCCTCGATGGCCAGTCCTCGATGGCCAGTCTTCGATGGCCAGTCTTCCATGTCCGTTTCTTAAATGAACTTGAAAAAGATGCTCATTTCAAAAGATGAATAGGAAATAACATTTAAAACCTCTTTGTGTATTTCACATCTTTCATTTATGACTTTGACAATAAAGTGTTACTCGAGGAAACATCATAATAAAGGAAACTAATAAAGGATATTTCCAATCATGCGTTTGTTTTGATGATAATTAGAGTTCAAAGAGTTGAAATCTGATTTCCAAACATTTGAAAAACTTTGAAAACCGATCTTAACCACTAAGTCAAAATGCTAAAAATGTACCTCAAAAATAGGCTTGAAATAATTCCAAAAATTTCACCTTTACGGTGATTTAATGTAAATGTACACGTCCCGAAATCATACATTTCGGGTGATTAAATCACTTTTCCCCCAAAAACAGAACGATTAACTGAAAGGCGTAATCCACTTTCCACCGTCATGCAACTCCACCCGTCTGCACGTTACTGTAATACACTCGGGGAGGGACGCGACAAGCAGCGGGCATAGCAGTAAACACTTTGCGACCGCTGTTGCCGCATTTCGGCAGCAGTTGCGAGAATTTATCTCGTTATGGACGCGTCGCGTCTTGCCGCCGAGCCGAGCCGAGCCGAGCCGGGCCGCGCGGGGCGGGTCGCGGGCCGGCGCCATGTCGCTCTGCTAACGGCCGCGCGTAAATCCGCGGCCGGCCGAGGTTACGGGCCGAGCGGGTTGCAACTGCCAGGGGTGCAAAACTCGGGGAGTGGAGCATTAGACGGAATGGCTGAAATGCGCGACAGGATGGAGCCTGCTAAATGCAGTATGTAAATTTGTAGGAGGTAAAAGCAGGCGACGTTGAGGTGATGTGAAAATAAAAAAGGGGAATTCCGAAATAATGGAGCGAATAAAAATAGAAATAAAGTATCCAAGTTATTTTATCCTTTCCGAATGTTAGTAAAAACACGGAATATGAGATGATATGGAATAACGTTTAAGGTAAATGTAAAGTAGGTAGAAAGTAGAGTCATTGAGAATGGTTGGAGTAATACGAAAATAATTATTTGAATTGAACACGGTAGAAAAAATTAGATACTATGCTATTAATGCTAACTGGAACAAAATAACTGTGAGTCTGTGAAGCCGAAAGGTAGAAAAATAATGGTTGCGTAAAAGCTGATATTTGTAGAAATTAAGCAAACATATTGGTAAGAAATAGAACAAAGCAGTCGGTCTCTCGAAGTAAAGTGACAAGAAGATCATTGCAAAATACATCAGATAAAAATACGAAATCCAGAATTTAGAATTAATAACCAATTAATTATGTAGATACATGTTGCATTACATATTATTAAAGTGTGAAATTGAATACAACAAAGCTGATAGAAGGTTTTGCCCAGTGCAGTAGTGGGTGCGTTCGTATGGAGCGGCACCAACCCCACCACCAGCACCACCGCCACTAGCACCACCACCACTGCCAGCACCAACAGCACCGCCATCATCACCACCACTATCGCCACCGCCGCCGCCATCCCCAAGAGCACCACCGCCACCAACACCAACGGCCCCAATACACCATCAGCACAGCCACCACCCCCACCACCGCCCCCAATACACCATCAGCACCGCCACCACCCCCACCACCGCCACCACCCCCACCACCGCCACCACCACCGCCACCACCACCGCCACCACCACCACCACCACCACCACCACCAACACTACCAACACTACCAACACTACCAACACCGCCAGCACCGCCACCACCGCCACCACCAACACCGCCACCACCACCATCAGCGTCGCTGCCTCCATCCCCAATAGCACCACCTCCCGCAGCAACATCATCAGCGCCGCCACCGCCAGCACCGCCCCCCACCACCATCCCCACCGCAACCACCACCACCACCACCACCACCACCACCACCACCGCCGTGGCTGCGCGTGCCGCGGGGCGTGTAAGCCTCGTGTCGGGCTGAGGGAGAGGGGAGGGGACGCGCGCAGGTGACGCTGTCCGTGCCACTGTTTACGGTAACGGGCGGTTGACCGCCGCCGCGGGCCGCACGGGCGCATCGCACACGCTGCAGGCGCTCGCCGCCGCACCTGCCGCCCCTCATCGCCCCCTCCCCCTCCCCCGGCACCACCCCCACCCGGCTGAGCGCAGAGCGGGCTCGGACCGGGAGGGTTTTCGACACTAGCGAAGTAGCTAGGCCGAATTCTTTTGGACGGTTAGATTAGTACCGGTTAGTACCGGTTAGTACCGGTTAGTACCGATTAGTACCGATTAGTACCGGTTAGTACCGATTAGTACCGGTTGAATGCAGCACAACTCTAACAAACTAGCCACAGACTGGTCGCGATCTTTCCTTCCTCTTCCTTGCTCTATTGTTTCCCATTTTTTACACACACTGTCAGATTCTTCAACACACAAGTTGTGAGTTTTGAGTTTGCTGCTGTGCCTCGCTAGAGGGAAATTTCTTGATGGGAAATACCAGGCGAATTGACGTATAGGTCGGCACCGATACTCATCAGTGGGGGAGAAACAGCGATACCCCAAGGCATAAAACATTCACTACATTAATGGGAATAACGGCAATAGCAGTTCCCATGCCCGGAGACGCCCATCAGTCCCCGCTGACAACCACCATCATTTTCATTTCGGAACCTATCCCTCCTGTGTCATCATCAAAACCCCCATTTTTCTCACATTCCCTGCTTTCTCCACAATGATCGCTACCTCACATTTTCTTAGTACCCTCCCTCCCTCTGCATCCATCTCATTTGCGACCCAAACTCCTACCTTCATTACAGCCAACTCCATCCCCCTCCTCACGCCCACGTTCTCCTGACATTCCTGCTTCATCCGCTATAACCTCCACCCCCTCTGAGTCTACCCCTAACTCTCCTACAACCATCATTAGCACAGTCATTTGCGGCTCTCCGTCTACTACCTTCTCTCGTTACTATCTCTTTTCCGCCACTGCCACTCACCCACACTCTTACATTGTTGAATGATGAATTCATGCTAATGGGTTTGAAATGTATTAACTGAATTAGTTCAGTGTTTTAATTTTAATGCTTTTATCAAGTCAAATCGCTCATTAATTGAAGTAACGTGTAGCGAAAAAATTCTTATCTTTAATTAAATGCTTTGAGGATGGTGATGTTAGAAATTAAAGATCGTAAACACGAAGACGTGTTTTTATATCAATAAGAAATTAGTGTTCTTTGCCCTAATTGCCGGCATGTATTAGGTAATATAACAAGTTGGCGAATGTAAAGCTCTGTGTACTGCAATATGACCGGCAATTTACTGGCAATATTTCTGAATGTGGTAAAATTGCAATCGTATGAGTTTATTGTGACTATTAACTTCTACAATGATTTATCATGTTGTAAATTATTTTCAGCTACCTGGTTGTTATATTGTTTTGATCACCTACAATTGTTCTCAAAATGGAAACTTGTAGACGGTCCTACGAAAAAGACAAACATTTCTAAATTACTACCGTCTTGTACTTATTGAGAGTTTCAAAGTTCTCGAAGGAAAACTCATTTTAAAATGTGACATCATATGCAGCGAAGTTTCTCAATAAAGCAATGATTATGTGGTTAAATTAAAGGCTGGAGATCGGCGTTTTGCTCCTCACCGAGCGTTCACCGACGGGCCCGTGGCCAACGCTCTCTTGGTACGCTCCCCACAAAAAACAAGCTGACTACGAGCAATTGCACACGCTTTTTCACGTCGCGCGCAGACAAGATTGAACTCCGGGAGGTCCCTGCTGCGGCCTCGTTAGCGAAATCTGGCCCTGCCTCTCTCAGCGCTGGGAGGTCGGGTGCGTTCAGTCACGAGCGTGCCTTCACGTTGACTCCTCCACAAAGGGCAGAGAAAAGAACGGTGAACTCTATGTGAAAGATATTTTGACGATGCTTTTCTTTGACGTTCGACATTGAGCACCGTTGTGACGAAGTTTTAAATGGTCCGTTCAAGGTTAATTTCTAGAAAAGGGACTTCCGGGTAGTAAAACCCACTTTTAAAATATCATATTTGTTTAAAGTAATTATTTTTTACAATAAGGTAACAGTCGCATTCTACATTTGTCATAAAATGTTTATATTACAAAAATGTTTTTATTGTTATAATATCGGACATGATACCGTATATTGCATTTCTTTTAGTAACACAGATGAATTATTTACAAAATATAGCGAGGAACGGTGTGGCATTATAGACACTATTTGTTAACAAAAAAAATTCGTTCCTCTGTAATTTAAATTTGTATTGGCAAATGAACTACAGAGTTCATTTGATATTGCTGGCGACAAAATAAGCAATTCCCTGACTCTCTCGAATTTTACGATGAGATCCCAAGTTAAAGTGTACGGCTTACCTTTTCCTATTATTATTATTATTATTATTATTATTATTATTAAAAAGTAAAGGGAAGTTCAATTGAAAATCTACAAGTTAGCATGGTTATTGCTCACAAGATCAACACATAAAATTCTAATCTACCAGACCAATCTCTTACAATGAACAAACATGAGGGAGAGAAAAATGTACGACTTGGACTTCTGCAACTCCTGCAGGAGGAACATCCGCAATACGATGTGTAAGTCGCCGCTTGAATTCACGTTCAGAACGGGAGAGCCATAGCCACCCCTCTGAATGCAACACGCACCACACTTACGAGTCTAAAGACCATAGTACTTGACGCACCTCGAAACGATACGATGAAGATTGGTTGATGAATCTTCATTCCGGCACTACGCGTACTCGTCCGGAAATAATCCTTCCGAATCCCTTTCTGACAAAATCTCTTCATTCGAATCCTAAGGCACCACTCAGTTTGATATGTTTTTCATCCCTGTGGCACTTCTCGTTTGTTTGTTATTTTTTATCAAACTTTCCCAATTCTATATACATTTACAATATAACAGAATAATTTCGCAGATGTACAATCCATCCATCAAATATCATTACATTAAAAGGGAAACGGTAGTTCTTGATTGATTGTATGAATAAAGCAGGAAATGAAAACATCCTACAAACACTAAAACTATCGAAACAGATCAAAATTTCAACCCTCGAAAGTAAATTGTTTTTGAAATTTTTGAACAATCGTATTTATTGTAATTACAAAACCGTGAGCGTTCTCTAGCGTTGATAGTGTCAATATATGTATATCAATCTCTAAACATTTTAACCGACCACATTTTTCATACTTGTTTTACTTTGCTTACCATACGAATTGAATTTCCTGGTTTCCAGAAGCTTGATTAGGTAAGACTCCTCGGCTACTTAGGCTATATTTGACTTCACACAATGATAGATCCATCAAACGTACACTTGTACATTGATTGTCGTTTGGAAATAGTTGAATTTAACTATCCCCGACGTTGATCAATTGTGAAGAAATATTTAGAATCGAACACCCAAATGAGCCACAATAAACTATTAAAACAATTTTCTAGTACGAATTTCAACATTATTTTTAGAAGACAAAGGGAGGATCTTTTTTACTTGATAGTACATACAAAATTATGCGTAACATTTTTATTTCCGCTCTGTATAATTAAAAATGACATTTTACTTAATTTCCTCTCAAAAGAATATGTGTGATCTTTGTCCGAGAAGCCGCTTATTTCGGGATCCAATCATCGAGAATTCACTAACCATTCCCCCACGGACATAATCACCTCACCATTTTACCTCGATGGCGGTTTGTGTTCTGAATGACACAATACTACTGTGAATATTCGATTGCTTTTATTCTCTTATTCAATATTGTTCTGCTCTAGACTACATGACTGAACAATAACGAGTTTCTCACATAATTCGGAACTCGCGTGTTGAGTAGTCTATTGAATGTTAACTAGGGATTCGTAAACTCAGGGTGAATGTTCTTTGTCGCAATAATATGAAGCTAATGTCATGTATGCAATCTCGTCATTAGCGGAACAAGGTGTGCATTTGTGAAGTCAAGAGATAACCCTTGTCCTCTGAGTCTCATTGTAAAGCCAGAAGTCTTATCTGATTGTGTTACGTAGACAACTTAGTGTGTGTGGGTGTGTGTGTGGGTGTGTGTCTGTGTCTGTGTGTGTGCGTGTGTGTTGAGTTCCAAAGTGGAAGCTTTCTGCGTGTTTGGGCCGTTGAAATGGACCAAAATAAACTCCAGCTTGTGTAGAGATTTAGTTCGCACTATATCCTCTAACTAAAGATTTTCTACGATTCAACAACTGAATATTCCCTTAGATTTCAAATGGGCTATGAATGCTTTCAAATGGTCAGTAAGAAACATATTCATTTTAATTTCAACAGTTTATTACCTCCCTGAATTGTATTTATTCATTATTTTATTTCAGATTCCACTGATTTCTTTAATTTGGTTTTCAATAGCACAAAGAAAAATAAATTTTGATTGAGAGTTATTTATTATCGTAGAGAGAAATATGAAACAACGAAAATACCGAGTTATATATCGTATTGACTATTGTGAAATTATATTCTTTACCCATGTAAGACAACTTGATCGTGCTTTTAAAACGAAATTCTAATATTTTCCTTCCTTTAATTATGGGATTGTCTGAAGGTAACATTTTGAAAAAACTATGTTTTAATAGATATTTGTGCATATAGGGTTTAAGTAGATGTTTTTGACGCGAGGACGACTTCCAAACCCGAGGGTATCAGTCCCGAGAGATTTTATGTCTTCAAATAGACAAGATGCCTATTTCCTGGGGTACTTTACTTTACATTGTTTTTTAGTACATCAAAATATGCATTTCGTTTCATTAACTCCATCAATAAAATTGATTTTATGTCACGCTTGGCTGATATCCAGCCTCATAAAATAGTTGAACCACCACTGTACTTTACAGTTGGTTTTGTGTTCTTGTTATGGTTGTCTGTTTTTTTCTTCCAAATGAGACGTATCACATCCGGTTTGTATAAGTTTATTTTAGTATCGTCGGACCGTGTTATACAGTCCCAAAATTCTTGACCTTTATTTGCATACTCTTTCACAAACGCAAGTTTCTTCTTTCGATTTTCTCTTCCTACAAGCGGCCTTTTCCTGTGCTGTTCGTTCAAGATTCGCAAACTTCCACAACACTGCATTGCTTATCTTGGCCGATGCATTTTTCACCTAGGAATATAATTAAAGGAAGAAGAAAAGGTTTTTACTTTATTTGAAGCTTTTGACGACTGTCGTCAAAATGAACATGCCGTGAACAAAGTTCACTAATTACACAGGCGCGCACACACACTCACTCAAAGACGTTGCCAGAGCCAAAGATTTGACACATGTTTCTCTATGTATTTTGATGCGCTGAATCCGAATCTGCAGCCAGAATAGCGCTAACACCTTCCAGTTGTTTTAACAACAAAATCGTAGATTGTAAATTTCGCGTTGTTTTTTGCAGTTAAAAAAACTGGAGGGCAGTGGCGCGATTCTGGTTTCATATTCGGATTTAGTGCGTGAAATACATAGAAAAACATGTCTTTCGGTTTGACAACTTTTTTCTGTGCCTGTGTTATTGTTATGATGGCTGAAACAAAGACTAACAAGATGCAAATTTTCAAGATTTAGATGAAAATGAAATGAACAATTTGGATTTGATCCGAGATAATGTATCATTACGATAAACGAAGGGTTCTGGAATATTCTTCTTGTGTCGGAACGTAACTTCTTATACGGTAATCATTCTACAGAAATGGCCGCTATTCTATAGGACCTGAAAGACCACATTTGGAAAAAATCAATTTCTTATTGCAAAATATTTGCATTTGGCGGATGTGAAAATGACTTTGCGCTGAACGTATGTGTGCTTTGCGGGTAACTTTGTAACCTTTCTGTCAGACGCAGTGGGCGGACAATGACCTTAATAAAAGAACATGGCGGAAGTAAAAGTGCTTCTATTACCATTAACTATTTAGAAGATTCTCTTACATCAAAAAAACCATTCATAGGTTGTTAGCGTTCCTCCTACACCTACTTGTGCTAAACAAATAAGATAATGTAATACGTAATAGTGAAGTAAAGAGTGAATAATGGAAAGATAAAATTCACACGAGAAACATTTATTCATTGAGAACATTTCAAAATTGCAATTTACATAGTCATTCACATTTTTTGGTATGTATCGAGTTAATTTTTCTAGATTACAATTCTGAATATTATTTCTTACTTGAAACTTTGTCATTTATGTATTGATTTTCCCTCTTTCATAACCATAATAAGTCCAATTTAAAAATTATTATTATTTGTTGCCTTGAGAGCAGGCATAAAGCAGTATTATTTACGTTCCTTCGTGGGAACGTAAATAATTTAATAAGAACAAGCAACAATATGAACTATATACTAGGAGTATGACGTTTTTGGTTTCAGGTCCATAAAAGATCCAGAAATGAACGGGCAAACAATGATTATTTGTAGGCTGCCGCAAGTAAAAGCGACTACTTTTAGGTCATGCACAGAGTGCTAAAAGTTAAATTTTTAGCACCAGTGCAAAAGTGAGGCGATACTCAAATATCAAGATAAAACTGTGACTGCAAGAATGAAAACAAAATTATTACGTCTGTTCAGAGACTACTAACCTTAACGTAACACAGTACTCAATTAAGTGATTTGTATACTTGAATTACAATAAAATGAAAGTACTGAATGGGACGACTGATCGCTGAGGTCTTACTGCAAGAAAATCATATTTGCGATTATATTTTTAGTCTGTTTCCCGTTTATGCTGTTGATATATCTGATCAATTGGGAATAAATCATACTACGAGTGTTAATTTTTGTATTTATTTTTATTATTCATTTATTTGGCAAATATAAATTAAATAATAGTGATGACGTAGGCAGGGCACGTTTCACCTATAAGTACTTTATTTATTCTTCGATATTTGTCACCAGTATTGAGTTACGAGTAATGGGGTCAGGGTACATTCAATATATTTATTAACATTTTGAAGTGATATGCATTTTACAGTGAGAATTTGAAATGTTGTTTTCATTAATCTTTCTCGACATTTTGCATCCATTTAATTTCAGATATATGAAAAAATGTGATTATTTCACGAAAATATTTCAGTATTGAATTTTTTTTTAAACCACTGTTGGATTCCCATTCCATCCATGTTGAATTTCTGAAGGATAAAGCGAAACCCTTCGACGTTATTCTGGGAGTCTCCCATTCGCCTTGCCTGTAATTTCACTAGTTTCTTAATCATTCATTTAATCGTCAATACGTTCATCCGCTCTTTAGATCATTACTAATTGTCTTAATGACCTTAGTATTTAATGAGCTCTTAACTCAAATGGATGTATACGTTTGTCATTTAAAGAAATAATATCATTATTTTTCTGTTTACCACTTCATTTTTTAAATTCATACGTAACTTTGTGCCAATTGTCAGGAACAAATTGACGAATTATTGAAAGTATAGCAGAATAGAATTATTGATAGAACTATTTTGATGTACGTGTATATTATTTCAGAATTATTGTATTTACATATTTAGAAGTAGTACACTAAATGTATTTTTTTTCAACGATATGTTAAATTTACCGATTAATATTCGTTCAATTTTTTGACAATTATTCGTAATATTTTTTTTAACTGAGAACTTTAATTGCGACGTTGTTCTAAACCGCAATTGTCAGGTCCACATACCTAAATTAGAAATCCAAGTTTGAGGTGAAACGAATAAAATTGTGATATAATACGGTCGTGGGCGGCGATTTCTGATAATGAACATTTGTTGAAATTCTAACTTTGTGGCAAGAGGAAATGGAAATTGGAAGATATTGGTCATTTCTGTCATTATACCGTTTTGTTTAAGTCCCTGTTTCTTTGTTTTTAAATCAAAGAGAAAATTAGCCTACGCAAAAATCTGCCATTATATCTCTTGATATCAAATTTTGTACCGATCTTACTCTTATGCTAATGAAGAACTCTCGTATTCGATGTAGCGAACCAATTAGATTTTTATTTTCTTTTATATAAATTCATTTATTTTTGGCCAAATTTACGTCGTTCAGCCATTCGATTTTTCAGATGATTAGCGACTTATTCCAAGCTTAAAAATTAAGTGGGGAAACTCGTCGAGCGCCACCAAAAGTCACTGGGAGGTGATATTAATTGCTGAAGTTATGTATTTCTATTCAAAAAAATTTAAGGATGGATCAAGGGGATATCTGTTTTTTATTCTCAAGAAGGGGGGGGATATCTATACCGAGGTTGTACCAGTTGGATTGTGCATGTTTCTGAATTATCTATTCCTTCGAGATCAAATCATAGTTTTCAGGCATTGACCATAAATCAGCGTAAGTCCAACTGAAGCGTGCACTGAACCCTAGTCTACATTTTTTAAGTTAGCAAAATACCTTGGATCTTGGCTCTCAGTCGTTTCGTACATACAGTTAAACTACAGGACGCGTTCATTGATTAATTGGTGGTTCCGTAACAATTGCTATAATTATTAGTCCGTTAAGTGTAAACATTTTATATTTCTGGAGATGGTAGCGTTAAAGCCTTATTGGTACACTAGGTCCAGACCCCGACTTGCGCGTTTCCCCTTCAGCGGGGCATTGACCTAGCTGGGCCACCGTTGAAGCTTCCGACTGTTTCTCCGACATGAGTGGTAATGTAGTGTATGTAATTGCTAGTGCAGTGTGCCTGTGTGTGTGTGTGTGTAATGGAAGGGGAGGATGGTGAAGTCTTTTGAAGGAAAGATCGCGTGCGTTCCATGGCCGGTGGTCGGTGGTGTAGTGTATGTAATTGTTTGTGCAGTGTGTGTGTTTGTGTGATAGGAGGGGAGAATGATGAAGTCTTCGGAAGGAAAGATCAAGTGCGGTCCATGACCCTTTTATTAAAGTGCTGCTCTGCCATTGGCCTGGAGTAACAATAGAACATCTCCGCCAGATAGTGCTCAAATCCGACCCACGGAGCTCGTTTCGAAACTGCGCCCTGGCCGGGACGGTCTAGGATCCATGGTCAGTGAGAGAGACGCAGGCAAGAAGAGGCAGCGGTTGTACTGCCACTGAGCCGTCGTGTTCGGCGCGTTCGTCGAATTGCGGCTGGAACGCAGTCCATCTGACTGTTCGTGTTTCGAAACGCCGCTTGGTCTAAGCCAGGGGTGTCCAACTTCCAGGCCTCGAGGGCCACAACTACTATTACTCGCGCAAGTTATCTTGATACACGAGCTCCGTAGTTCTCATCCAGAGCTGAATAGCACAGCACGTTGAGATACTAAAGTTCGAATCGGAACAATACGTACCAATTTACAATGCTGGCGACAACCACCTCGTACTATCAACACAATCGTAACATTTCTCGTGGCACGCTGTGGCGAGTGAAGTTCATGTCCAAAGTTGTAGTCCCTTTTAAGCTGTGACGTAGCCAGAGCCCTCCTCTCTCTGCACCCCCGCTGTGGAACATCAAGAAAACGTGCGCCTATAGTCCATTTCATATGGTTGTGGCCCATAATTTCATCACTCAGACGTTCCACACCTGACTTCCTCGTAATGTTGGTCTCGGAATTTTGCCCTGCTGCTATGAAACGAAGGGAGGGATTGAAACCATGCGTGATATCAGGCCTAACCATGCGTAACACAATGAAACACATTGGGATGATTTTGAATTTTGGAATTTACTAACAAAACAAATTCCTTAAATATAAACTACACATTGGATGAACAGAGGAGTTGACCCCGACAGGGTGCGTGCGCTAGGAACAATGTTCTCCCGCGATTTGGTTGCTAGCGGCCGGCTGCTCTGATCGGTATTTTTCCGTGATTTGTCCGATCAACACTTGCGAATGCCGGAGCACAACCCTAACAAACGGCCCACGGACCGCACGCGATCTTTCCTTCCTCTTTCTTGTCCTTTCCTTGCCTCTTACACACACACACACACACACACACGCACTAACATGCCCAACACTAGCACACTTGCCGGAAGACCGGTCGGGAGCTCAGAGCGTGTCTCGACTAGGGATGCCCCGCTGGTGAGAGATACCTGGTTGGGATAACCTCTCTAGCCGGCGGCAGGCCGTCGCCGGGTCACGCCATACAGAAGGGGATGACTTCCGCCCTCTCCCGAGCAAAAATATGCACTACACTTACGAGACTAATGACCTTAGTAGTTGACGCGCCCGGAATCACTAAGAATCAATCCATCACATGGCTGCAAGGAACTTTCACGTTTGACTAATAACCTTCGGCGGGCCACAATTAACGGCAGCGCGTGCCGCCAGTTGGACAGCCCTGGTCTAGGCGGAGGCAGCCTTGCGCGGTGCTCGACCCAGGATCCCTCCGCTTCGAGGGAGAGCTTTCGCTCCGCGCCGGCAGAGAGCGCGCGGTTGCAGTGAGTGGGGCAACGCTCCGCCCCAAACAGCGAAACGAGATCCGAACCCAGGGCCGTGTTGTGTGCTTGCGGCTTCCCTTCTCTAACGAGGGGCTTCAGTGGTACGTTGTTTGAGTCAAATGTTTACCGCTTTCCATTGTACGGTATGTTCAATAGCCATTAGAACTTGGGGTACGCTGTTTTAAAACATGTGAGTGACTGCATGTTGTAAAATGAAGAACGGGAAAAAAATATTTAATGTGAAGGATATCTAGAAAGTTACAAAATGTTTGATACTTAACAAAAAGAATACTTTTCCTATATAATCCTCCATAATATTTGAATTATTATGGAGGGTTTATTTTTATTATTATGGAGGGTTATATTTATGGAGGGTTTATAAATATTCCACATTAATTACCTTTTACTTGAATATGTTTTGGCAAATGAGGGACTTCTTTTCCATTCATGTGGTATAGAAGTTAATGGTCAACTTCTTTAACCGTTTTTACACTTTTGTTTTCATCTAGTTGTCATGTAAACTTTGGTGTTGCACGTACGGAGTGCTGACGAGCATTATGATGGGGGAAAAAAATCTTCATACAAATTTCACGCATTTGTTTTGTTTCACTCTGCGTAGTTTCTTGCAGATTTCACAGTTAATTTGTCCCTTTATGACAAAACTTCGACGGACTCTCTCCCCCAACATCTTTTCTTTCCCCCAAAACGGTCACCTTAAATTTTTATACCTACATCACCCCACTCCCACTAATTAAATATAAAAATATATAATTGAACTAAATAGTTGATATATTATTTAATAAAAATACAAGTGTATTTGGTGATGACATTTATAATATACTTGTACATGTGTAACCCGGCAGACGTTGTCCCGCCCTCCATCCCTCTCTCTTTTCTTTATGTCTCCTATTCTCTCTCCGCCACTCTCTCTGTGCCTCTACATCTCTCTGTCTCTCTCTTTGTCTCTATGCCCCTCTGATTATCTCGCTCTGCATCTCTGACTTCCTCTGTCTCTCCCGGGAGAAATTTCTCAATCACAGGGCACTGAAGACGTCTTAAAAATCATACTTCAAGATGCGGCGGGTTCCTCAAAGAGCTGTTGCATAGAGCGCCCTGTTCAGGTTCTAGAAACATTCGTTCACTTCAGCTGGTTCCCCACTACTCAGCAGAGCTATATAAAACGCTTGAAATTCATTTCAGTGCGAGAGCTACGCGCCTTGTAAACTTGCTTTTCGAATGTGACTCGTACAAACAATGTTTTTAGCGGTGCAGTTTTATCTAAAAGCCGGATGGATAAACTGTTACAATATTTCACCCTATTTATTATTTTTTCAACATAATCATACGAAACATTTATTTACCTTTATGATTATGAATTGTAGTTTGAATTTTTTCTTCCTGGAGCTTTTTTCCGGCTTCAGGGGATGCCGATATCGACCATCTGCGACGGGGGCGTACTTTGTCCCTTATGGAGCCACACATTATCCTTTACGATAGACACTAACACACGTACTGGCTCCTCGGTCTGCGGACAGCAGGCTCACAAAGCCTTCCGCGACAACACACATACACGAGAGACAAGGAACAAACAACCATGCCCGAAACGGGACTCGAACCCGCGTCACTTCAGACCGAGGCGCTGAGTCGGTATACGCTCTTAGCCACCTCCGCCCTTCAGGTCGACAATGATTAATTCTTTGTTATATTTTAAACAATTCGTTTAATCCCATAAATGCTTGTTTACATTTGAAATACATACATGGACTTTTGCCTGCAGTCAAATATGCTGTATTTAAACAGCTGCTCAAATACAGCATAGTAATTTTCACTTTTAATGCACTATAACGACTGTTTCCCATCAGCACTAAAAAAAGAAAGATTTTCTATTTCTTATTTCCATCGAAAGGGTTTTAGCTAGCTGTTCACTGTTCTTGGTGCCTCCCCCCCCCCCATGTCGCCCATTGCGCCCTTCGCAAATGGCGCCCCGGGCCGCTTGCGCTGCTCTCCCGCCGCAACGCGACCCGCGCGCGCCCGGCGGCCGCGCCTCGCGTGCGTGACGGCCGGCTGCCACCGCCCGCCTGGCAAACGCTGCCTGTTGGCCCATCGCCTCGCTAATCGGAGTGCCGCCTGATCATCTGACCGTCCTGTTATGTCGTCTGGTGTGTGATGGCGGGACTACCTGACCATCTGGGTGAATAACTCATCTTCTGGTCTGTCCTACGGATCGGACGACAATCGGAAGGCATTATTGTCCGATGATTACACAGTTGATACTATGTTTCTTAATCGTTTGTAAGAATATAAAGGTGGTTTATCCTTCAACTATCTCGGACTGTGTTGCTGGGGGAGTTCATTTAAAGAATAAAATACCTATATGCATTTAACTCGACCACTCATTTTTCACTCTGAATGTTCGTGTTCTATTAGAGTAAATTTATATTATATTTAGTTATATCATCGTCTAAATATAGTAATGGTCCTTATGTACATCATTTGGTTCATCAACATCTATTAAACTGACTGATTACCTCGGAAAACAAATATGAACTCTACTCTAAAAATAGTTTAACTAAAAAGCACTGTATGTTTCTAATAAAAATTAATTCGCCCATTTGACTCCCCTCATCTTCCTCTGCGATCTAAAATGGCAACCTTTTATATCTCCATATCGATATCATGTTCTCAGAAATGTTTGATTTGCAAGGAAAATTAATAAAATTATTTCCCACTTCTTTCCTGTGAAAACCCCTTCCTCTCTCATTCCTACAAAAAATATGAATAGCGATAGAACGTAGAATACTAGAAGAAATCGCCATGAGATTAATACTGCTCTATTATTGAGAGTTAAAATCATTAATGATTATTAGAAAGCTTCTATGCCATTTCAAATCAACTTAAAATAAGTTGTATTTGTTTATCAACTTTCCTCATTCGCTAGATCGTGAATTTCATGAGCACATTTCTATTCATTGAATTCCTCACGACCCATTGTTCCCTCTTATATTAACGGGTCTCCACACACGCATTCGCCATCACCCTGTGCGCCCCGCCGCACGTGGCAGTTCCCGGGGGCGTTTGCATTGCTCTGGGCGCCGCAGACCGACGTCCGCGGTTCAGCGCCCGGGGCCACAGCCGGCGGGCGAGCGGGAGCGCGCGCTGCGCGGTCAATAGCAGCCGTTCGCACACGAGAGTCGATCGCCGACGCCGACACCGCCAACAGCACTGCCGCTGTTGTTGTCGCCGAAACCGCCAACAGCACTGCCGCTGTAGTTGCCGCTGTTGTTGTCGCCGACACCGCCAACTGCACTGCCGCTGTAGTTGCCGCTGTTGTTGTCGCCGACACCGCCAACAGCACTGCCGCTGTAGTTGCCGCTGTTGTCGCCGACGCAGCCAACAGTACTGTCGCTGTAGTTGCCGCTGTTATCGCCAACGCCGACTGTTCGAACCGCGACGTCGCCGCCGTCTTCAACACCGTCCTGGATTTGCGACGCTAGCTGGATAGCTAGGTCGAATTCAGTGGCTGTCTGGAGGAGAATTCCAGAGACCGGCTGCTCTGGTCGGTAGTTTTCCGTGGTTTGACCGAACACCAGGCGAATGTCAAAGTAGTACAAGCGTACCACGGACTGCGCGCGATCTTTCCTTCCTCTTCCTTTTCATCTCATTCCTGATTGACACACATACACTTACATTCACTATACTACCACACATTCCAGGGGACCAGTCCAGAGCTTAGAGTTTGTCCCGGCTACGGCGTTGCTCCACTGATGGGAGATACCTTGATAAGAAAAACCCCGCAGGCTGACGTGTAGGTTGGCTCCAGATCTCACCATCAAGCGAGAGAAGAACTCCATTACATCCCATGATAAAACACATTACACTTACCGGATTGATGACCATTGCATATGACACACCTGATAACACTAATCAATAAATCTGTTAACTCCATCTTCATCGCTTTCGCCTAAGTCGTTGGTGTTTGTACTACCGTCATCACAACCGTCGGCGCCACCCTCGACCTCGCGAGAGATGTCGCCTTTCCCATTGCCACCGTCCCCATTATCGCCGCCATCGTCATCGCTATTTGTACAGTCGCAATTTTCATTGCTATTTCTGAAGTTATCGCAATTGTCATCGCTCATAGAGACCGATACTGATCTGTTCCATCAGCTTCGGAATATCGTTAGAGACTCGTTAGAGACTCCTTTGTATTGCCTCTGCCTACACAACAGTTCGTGTCCACCATCATTGATTGAACAGGAGCTCGGCTGTTATCTCGCCTCAATCTTCATCATCTTTTCCTTCTCGCCGCTGCACACCTTCACCAACACCATACATCACAATCAGCATCACCATCACCGAACCATTCCTTCAGTCTCAACAATCGCAATTCTTTGACAGCTGGATGAATATGGTTATACTGTGCTGTTTCTCTCGGTTTGCAAATAATGTATTCGTTAATAGCGTTGCTACCAGAAAAAGTTTCTACAACCGCCTTCAACAGCACCTCAAACGTGAAGTAATTTTTACATTTGCATCTTCCTGTTACCAATTTTTTTTAGTTTTCCTCCAATTCTATTTCTTAAGAGCGTTGAATTCATCATTTCCGCCCAAGCTGTATTTTTTCACAGAAACTTTGTTACTTGTGGTGTTGGTGTCACTCTGTGATGGGGCCTATTCGGTACTTTTGGGGACTGGCCTTTTCGGTACTTTTGGTTCATGGGGTATATTCGAGGCGGCTCACCTTAAATATTTTATTTAACTATGGAATCGTCTCTCCCAAATAATTTGATACTGGCAACTCCGATGATTCGCCCCCCCCCCCCTGCCGTGTGACACCAACAAGCGCACCTTGCGTGGGTGTTAAGGATGCTGGCACTTTGCGAAGTTGCGCTTGAATTATTTCGCCCCCCTCACGCATTCGCACTACACTATTGGCCGAAATAGCAAGAACAACATGAAACGCTAATTTCCTCGTGTTTCTTGCCGAATGTTTACGGAATTTGCGATAAGAAGTGCACTTGTAAAAGTCAAAATTATAAAATGAAATGATCAAGCTGAGAATGTCTCAATGTCACATTTAGAAGTACATTCCATTTCTTTAAAGTATAAACACAATGCATAAGAAATTGTTGGTGTTGCCAATGTAGTATTTCGTGAAAATGTGGAATTGTTCTCTAATTTATATCCATACTATCGTTTGATGTGTTGACAAGCAAATACGTATTCTTACTATGAAGATTACTCAAAGATGTGTAGATCCCGTCATTTACTAATCTTAAGTAATATCCAAGATGTCAATAACATTCCAAATTAAATTTTAAAGACCATCAAAAGATTCCAGTTAATATTTGTAATCATACCTGTACAAATCGTGATATCTAATTCCAATTGAAACACATAATGATGTCGCTACCTTTTCTATTTTCTCTTTTATTCAATAGTGTATTCGTTTGATATATCTGTCATCGTATCTGATGTAATATATCACAACTTGTAGCATGAAATATAGCCTTTAATATTGTACTATATTTGCCTCTGAAATCGTCGTCAATAACCCTTATGCTGACGTGACCATAAAGGAATGTTACAAAAAATCAATTTTAGGCCGAGTCGCCTTGTGTACAGAGCGAGGAATTGGGCTACTTCGGGCCCAGACTGCTCCGCGGGTCTGGGTGAAAGGGGCAGCGTTCGCAATTCGTAGAGGTCGTGCTTGCTTTGCGCCCGCCGTTTACATCAGGAGGCGGCGGCGGCGGCGGCGGGGGGGCGGGGGCGGGGGCGGGGGCGAGGGCGTTGGTGGTCGATACTAATAGCACAAGCGATTACTAGGGGCCCATCGGGGAATAGGCGGCGTTACACACCTCTTCGCCGTTTCTCCGCGCTTCCTTCTCGCTCCCTGCGAGTTATCTCTTCGTCATCGTTTGTTGACGTGTCGCTTCACAAGTTCCTGTTGGGACTCGGCCGCTGGAAAAAAAAGTTTGCGTGTACAAGTTGTGCTGTATCTGGTATCACCGACGTGTTTGGAGTGAAATAATGGGATAATTTTCTTAGATTTCTATTTATTGAATTTGTAGCCGATGATTACATTTAGTCGTGAAATGGAAAGTGTGCTTTTTGATTGACTCAAGTTCTGCTCAGGATACCCCAGGATTTATTTGTTAATATCGAAACCTGTACATATTTATTATCGGGAAAAACTAAAGTTACGATAATTGTAGCAAATGTGTCATATGAATCCTTCTGTGACCGGATAAACTATAAGACTGAAAGCCTATTCTTACTGTAAATTCCGTATGCATTAAGTAAATAACTGAAGAAGCGCCATATTGTTCTCAGGATGTAATACTTCGTTTCTGGATCCGTTGAGATTATTATTGTATGTTTTTTGTGTTTGGATAATAATTTACGTACCCAAACTATCGGCAATGTATGCGGCCTTCATCAGGACTACAACAATGAATTTTATAGTTACTTGAATATAATATGTTATTACTTTGTAACAACTGAAGAACCGAGGAAATTAGTAGCAGGTTGAATTTATATTTGTTCTATACTTCGTGAAAACAAGGAGGCTGGTCACAGACAATCGTTTCTTCCTCTTCCTTGACATTTCCTCACCCCTTACTTACACACACTACACTACCACACATATTGAGAGTCCAGTTGTGAGCTTAGAACTTGTTCCGGCTGGGGCGGTGCCCGATGGTGGGAGGTATCTGGTTGGAGGAAACCCCGCTAGCTGACGGTAGGTAACCGCGGGATATCGTCATACAGCGGTCCCCAGCCAGCTCCGGAGTGAAAAAAATGCACTACACTTACAGGATGAATGACCCTAGTGGTTGACGTGCTCAGAATCACTAACAATCAATCAATCAATCAATCGCACTCTCCGAACCCGCGCGCAGCCGGGACGCAGAGCTGTGCCGCTCCCTCGGCCGATGGCGCCGCCCCCGCCCTCTTCCGCTGGCGGCGGCGGCGGCGGCGGCCGGGCGCTCCACCTCCGTAATCAGGCGCGGATTAAAAACTTCACGAGTGAATAATTAACGGAATTTGCGGTTCGCGCCGGGTAAACCCGCGTGTCTGTCGCGTCCACGTTTGATGGAGTGCATCAAATTCTCGCGCTGTCCGATTTGTTCTGCCGCCGCGTCCTGCGGCCACGCGACGAGGGGAGCGAGGGCGAGCCGGGGGTGGGGGGAAGAGGGGTAGGGGAAAGCGTAAACAGTTGGAGGGTGATGGCAGGGAAGGATGGCGAGAATGATCGGGATGGAAAAGCGAGGAGGAGAGAGATAGAGAGTTGCAAAATGAAAAGAGGGAGAAGGGGACGAGTAGAAGCGGAGGAGAATAAAATGAATAGGAAAGAAAGGAAGAAAGAAAGAAAGAAATAAGAAAAAGAAGAAGAAGAGGAGGAGGAAGGAAATGAATATGAAGAGAAAGGCAAACGAAAGAGTAGGACGAATAAAAGGAATGCGAAGGAAAAGATGAAAGGAAATAATAGTCAGAAGAA
Organism: Gryllus longicercus; assembly: GCA_038098605.1. Classification (NCBI taxonomy): domain Eukaryota; kingdom Metazoa; phylum Arthropoda; class Insecta; order Orthoptera; family Gryllidae; genus Gryllus; species Gryllus longicercus. The sequence continues at coordinate 26,973 of JAZDUA010001220.1, forward strand.
GACTGGAAAAATAAAAGACGAGGGTGATAAAGACAGACAACAAAGTAAAAAACAGTCGAGGAAACACAGTAGGAACATGGGGAGAAGGAATGGGACGAGGAGAACAAGTAAAGTGGGGAGGGGAGAAAAAAAGAGAATGGAAATTTTAAAAAGTTGTGGAAGGAGAAAAGAGAAGTTTTCGACATATATGTAGAGAGACGTTTCCATGAGAAAATATGGGATATTAAATAGATCAGAGAATAGTGCGGAAGCGGTGGAGAAATGAGTGCGGGCGGTAGTGAGAACACACGGTCCCTGCATCCGCAATGGCAGGAGGATCTGATAAACACCGCTGCGGCCGCCACTAGCTCGATAGTTGCGAATTGATTCGGCGAGGGGTGACGAGGCTCCGCGGGTGACGACACGCACGAGCATAAAGGTGGACGCGGGCGGTGGTGGCGGAGATAAAACACGACAGCGGCGGCGCGGCGCCCGGGATATGCTGGCGAGAGCGACAGGCGCGATCGCGGCGGCGGCCAGCCGCACTACACCACGCGGCTCAGGCGGCAACGAGGGAGCGAATCCTTTGAAAAGAACGCCGCTCCCCCCCTTTACCCCTCCCCCCCGGCGTTCACATTCCCCTCCGCCCTTGAGTACCCGCGGTGCGGGCGTGAATTTTTGCGAATGTATCCGAATGAAGTATTGGCGACGGACTCTTTTCACGGTAATGCTTTATGGCGGTTTTTTGAAGTAGAAATTGTTAATCGATCTAAGGAAAATATTTCTTCATTTACTAGCTTTTAATATCTATTCAATGGAAATTGAGTAATTTGACTGTTAGGAAAGGTCAATACTTAATCGCCTCAAATAAATTTTCCATTCTCTTTGTATGTAATAAAATTACTTCATAAGAAATTATCCTAGTGTAGAAGGGTCTACTACATAAAATTATATTTTGCAATAAGTTGAGCACTTTTTTAACCTTAAATAGGAATTTCTTAAATACTACCAAAAATTCGATATCGTATAACTGAGTGATGCTGATACACTTCAGAGAGGAAAAGTAAAAAACTAGCCGTTAAATGATCAACAGTCAGACATTCGATAAATTCATCTAAATAGTAATTCATTATATTATATTTACCCAGAAAAGCCAAATATCAATTTTTCAATTTTTGTTTGCCAACTTCATGCCTGAGATGGACACTATAAAAAGACGATGTTAATATAAACGTATAATAGTATTAATTTTATGGTCATTGAAAGAAAGTAAACATTGATATTGTGTGGTTGTGTAATCTAGTTCACAACATGCAGAAAGCACACCGAAACAAAGGACTGTTTGTAGCAACAAAATGACAAATAATTATGCAGGGAACGCTTGTGTAGTATGACAAACCTCATTGTTCAATGGATGGCTGGTAACAGAAATCCTTGTAACGACCCAACAGGATTGCATATGGAATGTACGAGTTCGTTGTTAGTATTATTTTCCGAACAAAAGAAATGCGATCGACAACATACACGTTTATACGTGCAGATATCATCAAACACGCATAGCCTCTCTTTCCTTCTTTACATTACCTGGAACAAAACAATAAACGTAGACTCAAAAAAAACTGTCTACTCGGTACTTACCTTTTTAGCACGCGTTGCACACGACGGAGATTGGCGAAAGTTCTGTAATTACGAGTTCCGGCCGCTCTTTCACTTCTTTCACATCCCCGATTTTTATTCGACCCGCGCCAACTCAGGTAGTGCGCGGGTGCGGGCCTTACGCGTCGCTTTTGACGAGCCTCATCCACTCCCGCGGCTGGCTGCGCGCCAGGTGTCTGTTGCAACGCGCCGCCGCCGCCGCCGTCCTTTCGGCGACGAGAGAGTAATCTTTTGGAAGATCCACGTCGCTCGAATCGTATAACACTCTGAAGGGCTCTGCGTTTGTCCTTACGACGGGATTAACGTTTACACGACTCTTTGACTGCGTACGGCTGCAAGCTTTGGCTCAAAAGTGAATTTAATAGGAATGATATACGTTTACGTTACGTCTGGCGCTGAGGTGACATTAAAGTGGATTTTGGAAACACGCATTTACCTCCTCGTGGATATTAAATTAGATTAAATGTGTTATGTGTCGAAAACCAATTAACTAAGACAATTAGGGTAATTTTTCAAAATACTACTCATTATTTGACGATGTTTTTTGTAACTTGCTCGCAAGGCACAAAATACTAACTTCCCAGAACAATCAAACGTTTTCAATAAATATTTTAATGATTGTTGTAAAATTTTCTGAATTGTAGATATCTTACTATTATAGGGAATCTGTTGAGAGTCCAGTTCAAAACAGGGTGTATCTATTAAAATCATTTTAAACAGTGGAAGACTGAAACGCACTCTGAACTGATAGTCTCGTAAGACTTGGACTGTCTACAATTCGGAAAAGAAAAGTTCTAATTGACGTATAAATGACGATACTAAATATAGTCTATATTTAAACAAAACACAAGAACTGCATTTCGTGTGTATGGTGTTTAGAACAAGTATTTCGTATTCGATCGTTTCAGGTACCACGACACCGTATTTCTAACAGCTCACCACATAGTAATATTTCCTCTCCTATATTTTAGAAGCCAGCCACGTGGCGACGCCAGCGATCCTGGCGGCATGAGGGCGCAACGACTCGCACAAAAGCCCGTTTGATGGCGCCCTTATTAACACCGTATGATTGCACTTTAATCATGTCCGCGTCGCTCGTGTCCCTTTTTTCCAGCGCTGCCTAGTACTCCCTGGACCGAATTGTTGAATACTGGACCTAAAATTCGTTTATCGGCGCCGCACAATGGGGGTTTCCATGTTCAACGTAGACATTGTAATTTCGGGCGGGTAGCCTCGTTTAGAATTTTGGAGCCAATTGTCCTGCGTAGAGAATTGTCGATCACATATTTCACGGCCTCAATGAATGTACAGACTGTGTGGCGGAAGCTGTAAGAGGATTATAGGTACAATGTGAAGGGTTGTGAATATTCGATTTTGCACATCTGGTATCTGTTGTTTAAATAGGACTGTGTTCTTAATTCACGTTGTGGCAATTTGTAAAATATGCTGAGAAACTCCTTAGATTAGAAAACACCGGTTTTGTTAATGGGTAGTACTAAATAGATGTGCAGTCAATAATTCGAAACTGGTAGTTTTCGTATTTGTATTTATTGTTCATGAGACGGACATACGTAAAGTTACTATGATTACGATGAATAGTACAATGGTTTCATAAATTTTTCTATTGAACGGTGCAATGTTTTCTCTATCTACAAAAAGTAAATCGAATATTTTGTAGTGTAATCAATTATTCAGCTGCCCAGAATACAGAAGCCATATGTAATGTTGAAGTTATGTAAACCTAACATAGAAAATATCAACTTATTGTGTAATGACAAATAATATTAGATCAGTATGAATGAGATGACAATGATTCAGTGCATTCTAGAGTAGTCCAAGTTATACTTCACGAGTGTTCATCCGAATTTCCTCTATGTATTCCCAAGTTGATATTTTTAAGAAAGCAGCAAATAGTGTCGGCACTTGACAGACATTAAGGCTCCCACAGACCGGCGTGGAAGATTCGCAGCCTTCGCGGAATGGGTGCAGTGGAAATTTCACGTCACGTATTGCTTTATGAACACGTTCAGACCAGTGCGGCAGGGGAGCGTCGCGGCAGCGGATTGGCATCGTTTAATCCGCGGCGGATTTTGTATCGCGGTCGGACGCTTTTTTTCCGCTGCCGCTCGAGTTTCGCTGTAGAAACAAAGGCAAAGACTCGCCAGATATAAAATTTTGTTAGCTATCCAGTGAATCTGACACGACTGAACGGAAATACTGTTACTAATCGTGTTCATGTCTGGGGATTTTGAGGCCAGTGAAAGTGTTTAAATTCAGAAGTGTGTTTCTAGAGATACTCTGTAGCAATTTTGGACGTGTGGACTGTGGCATTGTTCTGCTGGATTATTCAAGTCCGTCGCGATGCACAATGGACTTGAATAGGTGAAGGTGATCAGACAGGATGTTTACGTGTGTGTCACCTCTTAGTCGTATCTAGACGTATCAGGTGTACCATATCACTCCAACTGTACACGCCCCATACCATCAGAGAACCTTCGCCAGCTTGAATGGCCCCTTATTGACATGCAGGGTCCATGGGTTCTTTAGATTGTCGCCATACTCGTGCGCGTCCATCCGCTCGAACCAATGGAAAATGAGACTCGTCAGACCAGGCAACGTGTTTGCAGTCATCAACAGTCTAATGTTGTTGTTAACGGGCCCAAGCGAGGTGTAAAGCTCTCTGTCGTGCAGTTATTAAGTGTACACAAGTGGGCCTTCGGCTCCAAAACCCCATTTCTAAAATGTGTCGTTAAATGGGTCGCATGCTGGCATTTGTTTATGGCCTGGATTTACGAAAGTCCTCAGTCTGAGTTTAAGTAATTACGACTACAATTCAATAATTAATATTTATTTTTTTATAGACGTTTAATGATATGTTGATTAAATACGATCTCGTTCTTGCAAAGATATTTAGTATTAAATTTTTTGCAAGATACCTTCTCAATCTGCCTGGTTTAGACACACACTACTTCTCAAGATGCATAAAATAATTATGCAGTATCTATTGACTGAGGTGGTTTATTACTTCTCTTTGAAATTATTTGAAACATATTTGAAATCTTCAAAACCGCAGCTCAGTATTAATTGATAAAATGTACTGTTCAATAATGAAATGCTGACTTTAAATTCTTGGCTATCCGGGAGACGCCGCGTCGTTGGCTGAGAAGCCGACGTTTTGCCTGACATGTCGCAAGCTTCCTCACGGCAGGACAGTTCCTCACTGCCCTGAGGAAGCCTGCGACCTGCCAGGCAAAACGTCGGCATCTCAGCCAACGACGCAGTCTCCCGGATAGCCAAGAATTTCTGGATTCTAGCCGCGGAATCTTACGTGTGCAAATGCTATCTAATTAATTAAATTAATCCAGCTTTTTTTGGCATTCTGACCACGATTATCATAATAAAACATCTTATAAATAGTTCTAATTTGAAAGATACAGTTGTTTACACTTTCCGCATAGTGGCGATAAATTTGAACTGTCTCTGCGTTGTGGCCTCCAGGCATTGTACAATATCACGCAATTAGCGCGTGTACAGTGCCTATGCGAACAGTCTAGTATTTTATTCTTGTGTTGTTTTGTGTTCAGAATGCTTCGTGAATGCGTGAGTAAAGCGAATATTGTAAATGTGATATCTTTATTTCTGTGTGACTGCAAGATACTTTTAAAACACACTGGCGTACGTGACCCGGGGCATTAACGGATTCCAGTACCGTGGCTGTGGCGGGGGGGGGGGGGTCCTAGGGTTTCACTCCCCTTGGTAGCAGGATTTTTGACACTAGCCACCACTCGCACGTATTAATTACTCGTGGGAAATGTGTGCGTACTTTAAAGTGATTTTACCATGGCTACGAATGCAACACACACACATGAATCTTATCTCTTTATGTGGATGGCACACCATATAAAAGGCCTATCACTACGTGAAGAAGCCTTAGCTCCCCAGAAACGTTCTGGAGCCAGGAAGAAGAACGTGTTTCAATTCTCACTAGTAGTACCAAAAAGATATTGTTTCTCCTCTCTACATCGAATTAAGTCTTGTGAAAATTTTGTAAAAGAATTAAAGTGAAACATTTTTCTACCTTAAGCAGAAATAACATAAATGTAGTGATGGAAAAGTCCGTTTTCACAAATAGTGTGTGTTGCCATAGGCGTTCAAAGGCCCACAGTTGTTCCCTTTCTCAGGATGAGATACTAGAACACTGATGACACGCTTTAAAAGTATTGATAACTGACTTTCTAGAGAATAAGAAAGTAAAAATATATGAGAATGTTGGAGAAGAGCTACTGGTATAACCTGGGCTGTAACTTGTCTTTGAAGATCTACTTCCTTAGTTCTCATTTAGACATTCTTTTGCAAAGAATTATTGTGCTGTCAATTATGATCTTGGAAAACGGTTTCCTCAAGCTATTGTAACAATGAAGACAATATACTGTATGCGAAAATGTCCTTCAATCATGAGAGATTACTGCTGGACATTATTGCGTGACTGTGCCAGTGCTATTTGTGAGGCAAGTCAAAAAGTCCCTGCTGCAGTAGAATCTGGCAAGACACAATAAGTGTCTTATGATATAGAATCTCCGAAAGAAATTATGAAGTAAAATAATTATCATATTCGTACTTGGTGACCGATTTACTATATAATTTAGAATATTTCGATTTCTGTTCAAAACAATATTGAATTTTGTAGAGCAGTCTCAACGAGACGTAATCAGTATCCAACAAGACAAACCAACTTGATCTTGGAAAACATCAAGCATTCCTCCTCCAACATGGATAGCTGTCCAAAATTATAATCTACGCTGTATCCATCTGTTCAATCGTCAACAGTGCATGCGACCACAACATTCCAGCTTACTGGTAATCAGGCGTAAATACATAGGTTGTTCCAGTAGTTTCTCTCTCGTTTGCTCGCCCGTCCGAGCGCAACCTGCTCTAATCGATTCGCGTCCCGCGTCGCGTGTCGCACTCGGGGGCTGGGCGCCGTGATTTCGCGTATCGTGGTTTTCCCACCGGCGCGCGTCGGCGCACGTTGGGGCAAGATCTCCAACAGCTGGACAAAATATGAAGACGTTATCCAAATTTAACGAAACTTTGTATGCAATGGTTTTTGGGCACGCCTTACGATTTCAATATCAAAATTACAGCAAACAAATGGTGGATCTATTATGACTGATTAAAAATTTTAAAAACGTCTAAAAGCTTTTCAATTTCCATACAAATATGTGAACAGTGTTTTATAAGTTCGATGATCCAGAGTTCATTGAAAAAAAACAAAGCGACGGAACCAATATGTAGATAAAAATCGAAAAAGATCTAACTGCCGAATAGCATCCAATAGCGATTTTTTTAAAATTTCATTAGCTAAGTAGTAGAGAATGAAGTTTTTACAAATTTCATTGTGGAACTCTGAGAAACATAACTGTTCTCAACTTAAAAACAACAAATTAACTGTAAAATTGTGTTTAAAAATTAATTATTAATCACATCCATTTTACAGGTTTTTTTATTATTTGTAATACATATAAACATTGCACTCATCATCACAATTTTCGTCGATTTTAAATGATGAAAATTGGTCAAAACCGGAAACAGTTTCCAATGATGCAGAACGTCACTGTGACGCTTCGGACCTTTTCTAACCGAGGAATTAGCCACTCTGGGAACCAGACTACCCACTTGCTTGCTTAAAATTACCTACACAAAACCTTTTTTTCTTTTTTTCGACTTTTGGCCCGCTATTGGCGATTGTGTCCCAATGTGCGTCGGCGAGACGCAGGGAGGGCCCGGGGCGGCGGCGACGCGAACCCGACGCTGTTTACAGCGCGCGAAACAGCGTGCAGGCGATCGTCGCCGATTACGCCTGCAATTATTATGCGGTGTTTTTCATCGACGGTTACACGATATACATCGACATACACGATACCGACGGCATGTCATACACAGAGTTCATATACATGTTACACTTGACGCGAATTGGGTTCGCCTCTATGAGGTATGGTAATCCGTGACGGGATTAAACAGGGCATGCGGCCATTTGCGGGAACTTGCATCTGGGTTAATAGCACGGCGCATTTTGTGTACCACGAATACATTAATGTTTTGAAATTGTTTCGGTGTTGGGTAACCTACTTTTGGAGGTGAAGTTTTAGAAACTCAGACAAAATGATCAATGAAATATTAGTCAACCAACACAGGAACTGAAATGAAGCGTGTGTTTGCGAAAATGTTCTGCTATGATTGCTAGAACTGAGGTAGAAATTTTGTTCAGGGAATGTTTATTTAATTTTTAGTTAAAATCGGCCATTTTAAAATATTAATCTCGTCTATAAAAGGCATACGCACAAACGATAACTTGCACTTATGTTTCCTTTCTTTTATCATCCAAAGCTGACAAATGAATGTGAGAAAAGCAAAATAGTCACAAGAATTAAAAAAAATTATCATTTGGGCAATAATAATAAAATTTGTGTAATATTGTAATTTTAATACAAGAGATCAAGGATCTATTCGTGAATTCGTAAATATAGCTCACGATGACGGTTGGACTAATTCTTATGAATGTTATATAAAATCTTTTTTGTCTCTGAGCCACACACTAACTACTTTAAATGTCTCTGAAAGGAGCAAGAAAACCAGTTCGTCTTGTATACCATTTAAATATTTTATTTTATTGTATTGTAAGTCGTGTCGACAGCTCAGGTAATTAAATATAAAAGACATTACATAATATTAATGTCAGTTGTTTAATCAGTACCTAAACATTATAATATAAAAATATGTACTTCATAGAATACAAACATTTCACTTTGTTAAAAAAACAAAATTGCATTATTTTACAGGAAAGTTTTTATAGTGAGTATAATTATTGTACAGGGTACATTTTGTTGTTTTTTGTACAGGTTATATTTCATTTAAAATGTTAGTTAATTTACCTTCCGAGCTTCCTTTCTCTATAATATTTCTTACACCATATCTCACTTTTTCTAGTTGATTGGACAGTTACCAGTATGTACTTGTTACTACGTTCAGAAACAAAGCGTGAATATTTATTCACGCTTTGTTTCTGAACTTGATTTATATTATTATTATTATTATTATTATTATTATTATTATTATTATTATTATTGTTGTTGTTGTTGTTATTGTTATTATTGTTATTATTGTTATTATTATTGTTATTATTCTTTATTTATTTATTTATTTATTTATTTATTTACATTTTGGATACCACAATGTCCAGCGCTCACGTCAGAAATAGGTTTGCATAAAATCTTTTACGGGGACGTACTTGCGAATGCGTACTTGAATTAACGTACAGCGGCTACTGAAACCGCCGCTGCCACATGGCGTTCTGTAAGTTTTATGATCTTATTTCCAGAGGCAAGTTTTCGCAGCACCGCATTGATTTCCTATCAGCTCTCTCCAACTCTCGCTAGGACTGGGATGAACCATGCGACCGACCGAAACCGGGTCTTTTACAAGACGACGCGAAGGTGTATTTATTTTTCGTCTGTGTGTGGCTTCCGCCCAGTCGACTTTTGAACGCAACCCGCTATCTGGATGTTGATGGCCTCGTGTTGTCGTACTAAAAGCAAATTAGGTCCAACGTCCGCACCAAACTTTAGTTCTTGTTAGTTATAGTAAGTACCTTCCACCACTTGCGACTCCTCATATTGAAGGTGTCTTGCGACATTCTTCTGTCGACGTCGCATGGTGGGAGGGCACGCTGGAACCACACGACCAATGGTTCCTGCAGTCGGTGTCTGCGCGAAGTCTTTACTACTATGCGTGTCTTATATTTTTGGTTTGTGCTTCACAAATTGGTGTACAAATATTGCATTCAAGTAATCTTTCTTAAACCACGTTTTCTGCTTACGTCTAATTTATTTTATGTTGTTTCTAAGCAGTTAAATTTTACAAGCAAAATTAACGGTGATTTTATTCTTTTTTTTGTAGGGTAACAACGATAGAAAAGTGGCGAAAAAACCAATATTATTAAATAATTCTGCAGACCAAAACACAACCATATATTCCAGTCCTAACGACCCCCATCCCTTTGACGAGTTTCCCTACCTCTTAAATCCCCACTCAGCGACAGGCAGCGCGGACTTGACCGCGGGCGGCTGCGCAGCCGGGGCGAACGGCGGGCGATACTGTCGTCGACGCATAATGCGCGCCACGCTCGGCCAGGCGGGCGGGTAAGAGAGTGAGAGAGCGAGCGGACGGGCGGGCGAGCGAGAGAGACGGTGGGCGGGCGTGAGGCGAGCGGGAGAGAGAGGAGCGGGGGAGAGATAGTGAAACAGGCCGAGCGGGCTGGCGTGCAAGCGAGAGGGCGGGCGGGCGAGAAAGAGGGCGGGCGAGCGAGAAAGAGGGCGGGCGGGGCGAATGAGCGGGTGCGAGAGAGGGCGAGCGGGCGAGCGGGCGCGAGAGAGGGCGAGCGGGCGCGAGAGAGGGCGAGCGGGCGCGAGAGAGGGCGAGCGGGCGCGAGAGAGGGCGAGCGGGCGCGAGAGAGGGCGAGCGGGCGCGAGAGAGGGCGAGCGAGCGAGCGGGCGCGAGAGAGGGCGAGAGGGCGAGCGGGCGCGAGAGAGGGCGAGCGGGCGCGAGAGAGGGCGAGCGGGCGCGAGAGAGGGCGAGCGGGCGCGAGAGAGGGCGAGCGGGCGCGAGAGAGGGCGAGCGGGCGCGAGAGAGGGCGAGCGGGCGAGCGACAAGCAGGCAGGCGAGCGTGCGAAAGGGCGGGCGGGCAACCGGGCGAGCGAATTTGCATGGGCCCAGCGCGAAAGGCAGAGGGTGGCGAAGGCGCCGCCCCGTCATTAGGGGTCGTGCACAGGGAGTTGTAGCGCTTTCACCAGTTGAAACATTGAACAGTTGAACATGGGTTACTGATGACCAGTACATACTCCTCCCTCGTTGTTCGAGAGCCAATATTTATTCGGCCGTGGGAATGGCGGGAGTTTGATTAAGTGTTTGCGCTTGTCGCATGGGTGGTTTTAGGGTGGTAGTCGATTGGCATGCTGAATGATTTGTTAAAGAATACAGAAATTGGGGTTATTTGCGTCTTATTTAGAATTGATTTTATCGAAATGCATATGGAAAAGGATTCTATATTCGCGTTGAATCACAAGTCTGTAACATAAATTTTGTAGTAATAGCATTTTTTATGTTGGTAAAAATTAAAATTTTTACCATCCATTATAGAATCAATTCGATGATATTTTTATTGTGTTGTTTTATTTTTCCACTTTCAAAATACGGTTTTTCAATTATTCGTATTAGTGGGAAAATTCATTAAAACCTTTTTGAAGAATACTGCAGAATATTATTTCACAGTTTTATCTTCCAACGTGTTTTGGAAATAGTTTTTAGCCAGTTAGTTATTGCACAGCAACGTACATATATAGCACAAAGTATTGATGTATATCACGAAGTATTCTTTTTTTAAATAATCGTCTTTGAATTTTCTATAATAACCATCTCTTTATCATTCTGAACGATAATGTATCCATTACTACTTCATGATTAATCTAAGTAAGTATTAAGCGAACTACCTATTTAATCAATCTTGACTATTTTTACGGACATATCAAGTATTCTGAAGAGTCTTCATTGGCAATGTTTCATATTGCGTGGCTTTTACTCTATTTCACATTACAACTGTTATGGTTATAAATGGTGATTCAAATTGGGCGCGCTTGCTGCCGGGCTATGCCTGAGGCGTGGTCTTCAGTGGCGGCAAAAGCAGCCACCACAACCCGAGGCTGGAGCGACTCTTAGTGTCGTCCTCTAGCGTATATAAGGTGCGACAGACAACGAAGCAGTAGTACTATATTGAGATGGTGCTATATTGAGATGTTATGAGTGTCTATTATTGTGATTGTGTCTACGCTGACCGTGCTTCGTTATATTGTTGGCTCTAATTAGATATTTTTTGCTTTGTATTGTATTGGTAAATCTCCTGGCGGCGAAGACCATGCTTTTTTTCTTGGACATCTTCTGGTATAGTTGCGTAGACTTCCGCGGCCGGAGTTTGGGTTGTCTAGGCTATGCAGGACGAGCCGAGTCACTGACAGGGCAGTACGCTCTGAAGAAAGCCACAATACGCTGGCCGAAACGTTAGCCACCATGACAGTGACGCGGCGCGTCCCGGATAGCCTAGACAACATCTTCTGGTATACACGGATATGAGCATTGTAATGGTACGATGTAGAATTGGGTTGTAAGAAGTTAATAATAACCTTTTGTTTTTCATTTAAATGTCGTTGTATTTTTTCCGGACATCACAACAACTCTTCGGCTTCACAAATTAAAAATCACTGTAGGCCACTGAGTGTTACGATATCTCTCGGAACCGCCTTCCCCCCTCCCCCCCCGGCCTGAGCGACGCCAGGCATCCCCCAAGGGCCTGTGGCGCGGCCCGCGGTGGCACGTCGGCAGCGCGGAAGGCCCGCCTCCTCCCCGTTCCTCCTTTTTTAGCTAATTCCTCGCCCGTCCCGACGTGCGCCTGCATTCTTGAGTTCCATAACGGAGACGTGTCCCCTTTCATGGGCGCCCCCTTTCATCTCGCGTAAGTAGATTACACGCAACTTTCGGATACCCTTCTTTTGTTTTCCCTCTTCTCCTAACTAACTGATGCTCGCTTTTTGCGATCCCCGACCGCACATCCTGTTCCTTCCCTCTCACATCCTTCCTGCTTTTCCGCGAAGTCCCGTTAATTTGCTCCAGCGAATTATAATCTGCGTTTCCTTGTGCTTCTAACTCCAAAACAACGTTAATTTCAAGCAGGCGTGTAATCCTCTTACCCTATTAGCTTACTAACATCCTTCACGGATTAAAAGTAGAGATACGCGGTTGGAAGCAATGATAATTCTCGGCAGGGCTCGTTTTTTGGTGTTATTGCATTCCCTGCGAAATTTGGATCGTATAGTAGTATTCGTCCGAAGTGTAACGGTGAAGTTACGAAGCACTCAATCACAGTTTCTGTCGTCACCTCTAGGAAATTCAGCAGGGACTGCAGTGTTTGTGAATAAATGGGCTGAAAGTATGAACACAAAAGGTGAAGAGGTTCCTTTGGCAAAAAAATATGAGAGGAATTATTTTAGAGTGCACCCATACCTCTTTATTCTTCAGGAATAGGAGTACATTGTGCCACATCTTTTTAAACTACTCTCTGAGCCAGAAGTAGATTTAGGTCTTATAGACATTTAAACAGATTATTTAACAATATTGTGGTTCATGTGAAACTGGCTTGCCGAAACAACTTCCACATCCAAGGGATTAACCACACATTTTGAGAGACTGCTCAATTAGAAAAAAAATCGGAATAAGTACTAAATCTGCTGCTAAATCTTAATATTGGCGTGAAATGTTATTAACAAATCATTCGCAGCCACTATGTGATGATGAAATTGATATAGTTTCTAGAATATCTAAAATGAATTAAATGTAATTAAATATTTCATACCTTGGGCAAATATTACGATTGTTAATAATTTTTAATTTGAAATTGGGCATCGGAAAGAGTGACGAGTGGAGAAAAGAGCCATTGCAGTGTCTCGGAAGTCACGAAACAGGGCCGTAAAGGACAAGCCCCAGCTCCCATTCGCCGGAAGTTGCTTTGATCGGCCCCGCGCCCCGAGGGCCTGCGTGCCCCGTTGCACCCGCTCCTTTCCTCCGAGCGACGATCGGGCCCTCGCTGGCGTTACGGCGCCAGAGCGTCGCCGAGCGAAGGTTTGACAGCACTCGCTTTTATTGAGCGTCGGCCTCTCCCTTTGGCGGACGCAACGTCTCCTTGTCGACGTTCCACAACTGCGCCGCTTAGCTCGCACGAGCTGGCGAAGGTGGAGGCGGCGGAGGCGGTGGAGGTGCCAGAGGCGGTGGAGGTGCCAGAGGCGGTGGAGGTGGCTGCTGCAGCCAATACCTCGAGAGCGCTTTCGGATGGAGCTATGGTGATGGCGGGGCGGGGCGGGGCGGGATGGGGCGGGGCAGGGCGGGGCGGGATGGGGTGGAACTCGTGGGAGGTCGCCCATTCAGAAGGGCGCGCCCTTTGGCTCCACTCGCCCGGCACACGCCCAATCGCCCAGATCACTCGCCGCGCGCTCGCCCCTCCTTCCCCACCACCCGCTGTCCTAGGCTTATGGAGAAAGGACACGCCGCAGAAGAATCCACCTGGCGGATGTCTATTGTTCGTTTAGGATGTCGCCAATTCGATTGGACTTGTATCTTCACTTTCTGGTCTCACTATTTTATTCACGCGCAGCTGTTTGGATGCGTTGCGGTTGTTTTGTAATGCTTCGCCCACATTGCTAATTAACAAGTCACTGGGTCCGTACTGTTATCGAATGTTTATTCTATAATTTCTAAAAATGTCTATTCTATAATTTATTAAAAATTGACTTCATTATTTCATTGCCTTATTACGCTCATATTTATGTCACTTCTAGTATTTTCGAATTAATTCTCTTGCATTGGGAACATTACTTAGCGGGACATATTCATTACTTGTAGGCAAAGTAATGTCAGCAGCATATAAAAAAAACAACCTTGTCTTACTGTTAACTGATGATTCTCATTCTAATTTAGGAAGTTGAAATACTTGCTAGTACCGTAAATATTTATTCTTTATTACAATGTCTCACATATTTTCTTGGAAGCTGTTGTACTTTCTCCCATCGTTTTCACGTTATTACTCTATTCATTATCAAAAATTTCAATGCTCATCTAAGTGCCTCTCTTTTTCATTTGATCGATCACACATACATATTGCATATCCGGTGTGTACTTTATTTCCAAACATTTCCTGATCCTTTCCTTCCCCCGGCCCAATTCTTCTCCAGCGGCCACCTACTCCTCCTGAGCCTCTCGCGCCCTGTCCATTCAGCCGCGCATCGCCCGCTCTCTAACCCCGCCCTCCCGCCCCGGCAGTGGGTTCGCGTGGGGGGGGGCAGGGGCGAGTGATACGGGATATCGCGCTGGGCTGGCTGGCGGGAGCGCGGCCGCGCGGGAGGCCAGGCTGATCCGCCGGCGCCCTTAATCCATCTGCCGGGAAGGTCAGCGGGGGCGGCGGGGGCGGCGGGGGCGGCGGGGGCGGCGGGGGCGGCGGGGGCGGCGGGGCGGCGGGGGCGGCGGGGGCGGCGGGGGCGGCGGGGGTGGCGGGGTGGCGGGGGCGGCGGGGGCGGCGGGGGCGGCGGGGGCGGCGGGGGCGGCCGGGGCGGCCGGGGCGGCCGGGGCGGCGGGGGCGGCGGGGGCGGCGGGGGCGGCGGGGGCGGCGGGGGCGGCGGCGGGGGCGGCGGCGGGGTCGGCGGGGGCGGCGGGGCGGCGGGGGCGGCGGGGGCGGCGGGGGCGGCGGGGGCGGCGGGGGCGGCGGCAGCAGCGGAAGTCCGTGGAGGCCACCGCTGCGCCGTGCGAAAGGAAGCTGGGACTCGCAGGGTGGCAGGGGGCTAACGCTAGAGGGTAAAGCTTTTATAGGAGGCGGAGAAGTATTCGTAGAGCGAACAAGAAGTTTTGCTGTGAGAATGTTAGTTCAATTTACGCAGCTGCGTAGGGTGCAGTGATTACTTATGAAATGGTGTGAAATATGTTAAAAATATACGAAAGAAATGAGAAAATTAGGTTATAATTATGACAATACCAGAGAGAAAGATGAAAAGACAAAAAAATAGTACGAACATCCGGGTTAAACATAAACGTGTGTAAAAAAAATCAGCATAAAATACGAAAGAATGTATTGAAAGAAAAGTTGTCTGTAAGAAATAATGATCAAAACATTTTCATGTGTGAAAAAAGTTCAAAATAAAGAAATAAAACTTATTGTACCAGGTAAAATACGTGAAAGAATAAATGAAATTCTGATACTATAAGAATTGCATTTCATTTAAAGCTTTAATTTACTATTATACTTTACTTTAATAATAAAATTTAATCTCACGAGCTCGATAACTAGTGAAAAGTGGTTTCCTTACTCTATCATATTTATAACAATATATTTTCCACATTCTGTGAAATGTATGTTTTTTTTGTTTTTTTTTACCTGAAATAAAATTTTCATGTTGGGTAGGTAACGTAATTTTACCTGATGTAAATCGGAATACGTTTTGCTTTTTATTACGAAACGCCACTTTTAAATTTTCCTTCTTACTAAAAGCCTTATTGGTCTGAAGCTCCGTCCTCATCGAATCCTCCGTCCACACCCCATGAAGCTCCGTCCTCATCGTCGACGAAAAGGATCACTAACTCATCCTAACGCACGCACCCAGAGACGAACGCACAGGTGAAGTATGACGCAGGGGAAGAAGGCTCAGGGCCACCTTCGCGCGCGGGGCGGGGGTGGGTGACAAGATGGAGGGGCTGCGGGGAGGGGAGGGAGGGGAGGGGAGGACATCACCTGGCGCTGGCGCTCCATCCGTCCGTTCCCAGGGCCATCGCCGCCGACACTCGCGCTGATCGCCTTTTCCCCTCCCCCGCACCCCACCCCACCCCACCCCACTGCGCCCAACCCATCAACCAACCCGTCGCGGCCCTCCCCACTCCACCCGCCCGCCCAGTCCGCTCCTCTCCACCCCGCACCGTCCATCATCCATCCCGCCCCGCCCCGCTCCGCCCTGCGCTGCTTCACCACACCCCGCCCCGCTTCCCACGCGTTGTCTCGCCCCGCTCCGCCCCGCTCCGCCCCGCTTCGCCCCGGTCCAGTCCGCCCTGCCCCACTCCTCCCCGCTTCGCTCCGCCCCGCTTCTCCCTGCCCCGCCCTCCCCGCCCCGCCCCTGCTCCTCCTCCTTGTCTCGCCCCGCTCCGCCTCTCCCATCCCAGTCACATTCCTTCCCACCCCATGCGGTCCTACCCCGACCGCTCCCACAATCGCTTCCTAGCGCCCACCCCGCCGCACCTCTCAAGATCCCAACGTCCTTTCCGCCTCACCCTCGTATTGCGTTTCCAGCCCGCTTCCCCAGCGCTCCCCTCCCCGCTCCCCGCCCCGCTCCTCGCCCGGCTCCTCCGCGCCGTCAGGCCTCTCCGATCCCCGGGCGGGTCAATTCCGCTGAGCCGACGCCAAGTGCAGTTTTTAGCCGGCCCGCCCCCGCCCCGCCCCGTCCCCACCCGCCCCCGCTTGCTGCCCGCGCCGATCCGGGCCGAGCCTAACACCTTATGGGGACGCGCTCGCCCGCCCGTGGGCTCCTTCGCCTGAAACCCTCCCGCGCTGCTTCGGAGAGCGCTCCCGCCTGCGCGGCGCGCCATGTTTACGGCGACTTCCGAGAGAACTGCTGCGTTTGTTTGAAGCGAAGCGCGGACAAGATCGTGCGAGCGAATGTGAGCACACGGGGCTATTTGCGATCTCTCTGTAGACGTTTGCTACACAATCAATCCGATGCTTTGTTTCCCTTTTACAGCGGCAAAATGTATTTGACATTACGTGAGGAGTCACGATTGAGTAACGACACAATCGTACAAGCAACAATGTTTGTTGTGCTCTCTCACCTGTTACTCCTCACCTTCACCTTCATTTCTGTTTCAAAGCTCGTACATTGAAAAATGCAGTACACAAAATAGTTAAAACATTTAATAACAAACATTGAATAGAATCTGAATCATTTCTCGCATGAAACATATTTAATAATACTTCGATGTAACGTTCCTGTACACAGTCGAATGTCCCAAATCTACCTTTATAAATAAAAATAGTGCTTTTGTGCGACATTGGAAAATAACTTCATTTCTATAACATAACACGAGATTATTTAACGTTAGATAGATACCAATTCAATTGTTTTACGCTGTTCGTGTGTCTGTGCTGAAACCGCTATCGTCAGCACCGCTATTGTCACCACCGCTATCGTCAGCACCACTATCGTATCCACCACCACCGACGCTGCCGCCGTCACCGCCGCCGTCACAGTCACCGTGGCCGCCGTCACCACCACCACCGCCACCGCCGCCACCACCACCATTGTCACCACGACCGCGCCCACCGCAGCCATCACCTCCGCCTTCACTGTCAAAACCGCCTCCGCCGCCGCCGCTGCTACCAACGCCTCCGCCGCTTCCTTCGCCGCCGCCGCCGCCGCCGCCGCCGCTATCCCGCGCTCACCCGGCTCTCCGCAGCCCCTGTCGGCGGCTGCCCGCATCCCGCTCGGGGATCGATGCCCCGCGATATTGGTGACCGCCGCCGCCGCCGCCGCCGCCAACGCCCGCTCGCCCACAGCGCGCCCCGTGGCCACGCCCCTCGAACGCGCGGCGGCGGCGGCGGCGCAAGACTTCGTTATTCGCTTGTCTCTTCTCCGTGTTCTGCCTTTTCGTATTCCAACGAGATATGTGAATACAAAGAAGCAAAAATATGTAATTATTTAGTTGCGATCACGCTCACATTACGCTCACTGTAAATCATTGTTTTAAAAATAAAACCCTCTTCACATAGAAATACAATTTCGAATTTTTCCGACAGTGCTACCAAGAAAGGGTAAGCTCAATAAATGTGAAAGAAGGTACAAAACGGCCTCATTTTGTACATTAGAATGCAAGAACAAGTAAGCGATAGTGTGAGAACAGAAATTGTGGTGTAGGGACACAATATTGTGATATTAGTGCCTTATAATGAATGATTTGTTAATTTTGCACGATAATAAAAGTATGTTGCAGCGCGACGTGTGCTCTTGGTTGCACTACCCCTGCTTTTGTCCCTTTTTCATAACCTATTTTTTAGACTTCAAACTGCTTGATGCTTATCTGGAATATAATTCTATATCCAGCAGTAACACACTTGTCGAGATTTGGGTCGATGGTTTGTTATAAATGGCACAAAATTGTATTCTTTCCTATCGGATATTACGAGTATATGCAGAAAACGAGATTGTATAAGAAACATTTACTTTGATGTATATCGATGGTTAAATTTTATCAAACGCAAAAGTTGCAACTTTTCAGAAGAGAGAGAAAACTTTTCGAACTTTCTATTACACTAATATAAATTCGACCAATTTGCGTCATTTTAACACATTTCTAGATAATTTCTACGATAGGTATTGATAGAATTCAGTGGAAAATGTATTACATTTCGAGTGCCATTTTTATTTAAAATAAGCCGAATTTTGAGATGCTTGTAGTTAACATTTAGCTATGTTTGATACTAATCAACGTAAACTCTAAAACGAATGTCCCTTTGGCCCTATTAAGGACCAGTTTCGCTTGTTGTGGTTTCTATGACGCCCATTGCTTATGATTTTTTTCTCTGACCTTCGTTAGGATAAATTTATATTACAGGACACCAAGAATGTTTTGTCTTCAGCCTGAAGTACGATTGATATTTGTATATTTTTGAAAATTTTCATAAATATTAATTTAATACATTGCAAAAGGTCGTTTTGGCTTCTGTGTTTTTTCTTTAGAGTTTGTTATTGGCTGCCCTCTTCTCTTGCACTGATTTGTGTTTTCCACTTGTGTATTTGGTTGTGCACTTTTAACCGCGAAGTAAGACTTATTCTTCCTTTCCATCCCTTCTCGTTTCCATGTGAATGGCTATTCATGTCTCACGTGATTTGTCTTTGGGTTTGATGTCGTTATTTGGTGTGGATTTGGAAAGTAGTTGCCTTCTGAATTATTCACTTTTCTTCCCTTGTAATTTCCTTTGGATTTTCTTACTGTTTTGCCTTCTGTCATAATTTCTAAAGTTAACTTCAATTGAGTCTTCCTTTGTGTCGCTTTATTTTCAAAGGTTGGATAAGTTGGCTGTCCGCGTCTCAGTCGATAGAGCTAACGTTTCGCCCATCGAGTTGTGGCCTTCTTCAGAGCTATACTGCTTTCAAGGGTTTTATTAATCCAAAGGAACTTTATTTTTCAAGTTTTATTATGTCTTTATACCTAAGTGGAAGAGGTGGTGTCTGGGAATACTTGGGTTTTTGTTGAAGACCTCGCATTTCTATTTTTCTCTGTGCACATTTTCATGTTTCCTCACTTCATTCTTTTAGTGGTATTCAAAGTTAGCCTCACGAAATATATCATATCCTCGGTTTGGAGATTTTCGTTTTAGTGAAGTTCAATCGCTGAAGAAGTCCTCTTGACCCTTTTTAGAATGCTTCATTGCAGAGGTAGTCGCATGATATAACAATATGTATTAGCAAGTTTTCTTTTTAAGTAAGCCACAATTGTTATAGGTTTTGGGTGTCTCAAGATTAGTCTGGAGTTTAAACGTCTTATCTCTTCCTTTTCCTCTCTATTTGCTCTTTAATACATTTTCCTGTTCAATTTTGTTATTTTTATTACATTATTAATGTTGATATTCGTAAAATGATTCCTGCCTTGAGTACTTCTACGCTTTTTGCTTACAATTGTTCTTTCTGAATATAATGAAAATTAAGTTTAAGTTCATGAGCTTTTGTTAGTAGAAGATTCTTTCTTTTGCATCTCGCGTTCATTTTCTGTAAAATATTTTATCATTTTCATAAAATATGTGTTTTGGTGCGTAAACTTGACTGCAAACATTGAATTATATTGAATACACATATAAGAAGTAAGTTTCTACACAAGTACGTTGAATTGTTTTATATAACAATTAATAGATGCATTCACAAGATATTATGGTGTATAATGTACAGCGCCATTGTATATCTTATTGTAGTTCGTTATACATCTAAAACATATGAGATTTATTCAGTAGGTTTGGTAAGTTATATACTTGGGAATACAATTGAAGTCGAAAATTACGTAAAGATATTAGAGAATTAATAGAAAATTATCAAAATATTTCAAAAGATCCAGCGCATTCAAGTGATTCTAAATTGTCAGCTAAAAAGACTCGAAGATGTGTGTCCGAAACTTCAGGGAACGAAGAATCACCTTCCTTTATATCGACGCAATACCTCTGTTGACTAGAGTAACATTGAAAAACTACAATCCATTTCTTCACGTTCAAAACTTAAGTCACTGACGTTGGAAGTCCTAGATTCGAGGCCCGACGGTGGCCGAATCTTCGACACTAGCTTTGTAGCTCGAATTCAGTCGCTGTCTGAAGGCGAATTCTAGCGGCCAGCTGTTCTGATGGGTAGTTTTTCATTATTTCTCCGATCATCTCTAGTTGAATGGTGGAACCGGTACCCTAACAAACGGGGCACGGACCGCGCGCGATCTTTCCTACCTCTTCCCTGTCTATCCTCTTCCCTTACGTACACGCACTTACGTATATGTACATGCACTACACTGCCAAGAGACCATGCACCACACATGCCAAGAGACCGGTCAGGAGCTTAGAGTACGTCACTGCTGAGGCGGTGCCCTGCTATTGGGAGAGACCTAGTTGAAGAAATCTCCGCTAACTGACGGTAGGTCAGCACCGGATCTCGCCTTACAACGGGGGAAGATCACCGCCACCTCCCGAGCAAAAACATGCACTACACTTACGGAACTAATGACTGTAGTAGTTGACGTGCCCGGAATCACTAACAATCAATCAATAGATCATGTTCAAAACAATGTGTCTTTGCGTATTGTTAAAAACATCACCAATCTAAACCAAATGCACACTATCATTCCCGCAAATTCCTTTTATCTCACATCCGTCACGGGTCAGTTTTTTTCGTCCGGTGACGATCCCAATATTAATTTATTCCGTTGCTATCAATTAGTCCGCCCCTTCCCAGTGAACGCAGGTGGATGGCGGGGCCACATTAATGTACTTTCGGCGACCGCGCGTCCAGAGACGTGGCGTGTTCGTGCATAATTCACCGCGTGACCGCGTCGCACGACCTGCGCTAGTGTCTGGGGCCGTGGAGCGGGGAGCGTCGGAACGCAGTCCTGCGAGGTCGCGTTGAATATTTGAGGAAGAGAAACCCGACGCAAAATTTTTTAACGTTTTCATCCCCGATAAAACGCTCTATTTATTGCTCGCTGATAATTAAACGGTATGAATATTGGAGGTTCACCTCAGGACACGAGATTTTTTTTTCCTTTCTCTTCATTTTCTTTTTTTCTTTCCCTTTTTGAGGGTGGTGAATTGACGTGCTACAGAAACATCAAGTTGTTGTGATCGTTTGAATTATGTATAAATCTTAGGGACGGCGGTATGAATGCTTCACAGAGTTTAGAATTCGTCCATGTAGGTCTGAGTTTTGTTTACTCTTTTATTTCCCATTGACGTGCCTTATCTATGAAGAGTGAGTGGCGGCGTCATGTTTTGAACGTATCGGTTCACGAATGCTTGGTCGACCAATTGTCGGATGAAACGCGAGGTTGAGGTGGACATTTACAGATTCTAAACTCACGAATGGGTGAAATTCATCATTATTTTCAAGTTCTGAGAAGTTTCTGTTGTATTTGTTCGATTCATATTTTTCAAAACAAAATGCCTGCATGTTTTGTACCTTGGAGGCAACAAATTTCTTTCAATGTGTTATGTGAATTACGTAAGGAGGACATGGATCATGAGTATTCATAAGAAAGAAATAAACTTCCACAATAGAATACAATTGAATACGAATTATTTGATAGAAACTATTTCCTCGGTGAACATGCTAGAAATGCATAATTACTCGTTTCTCAAGTGATACCTATTGCCCATTACCATTCTAGTAGTTTCACATTAGAGACATTTGGTAGCTTTAGATTTTGTACTATTGAGATATAAATAAATTATAAATTATTTGAAGCAAACATGATAAATTTATTGTGTTTATGGTTTATTCAGGCTACGGTGAAAAGAGGACTAAGCTAATAAGATAAAGAAGAATAGTAGTGACCTTGAAATGTGAGAGAGATTTCTTCTAACAGAATTCACCATATACAATGTATTAAGTATACTAAATATCAGAGAGTCACGCTCAACTATTTCTTTTTAAGTGCCAGTATGTCATACATTTATGAGATGTATGCGTGTTGCGAGAGAGTGGTTTGACATTTATCATTCTGTCCCATACGTGTATTGCCAGATTGCGTTCTACTAGATTATAGCTTTGGAGAACTTATACATAATTTTGTTACATAAATATATGCATACGGTTGGTAACAAGACTATTGGCTTAACTTGGTATAAAACGAGAAAACATAATTGATGCAGTATGTACAAAAATATTATGGTTTCCATAACAATATTTTGTTTATTTGAAACATTGTTTGAAATCATAAATTTTTGTGTACCATTAATGTCAGTAATTCGTTTACTCGCGAATTATATTTCATTATCTTGAAATTTCCTCTTAAAAACAAGACTTTAAGAACCGGTAAGAGAAAAATAGAAGGTGGTTTCTATTAGATATCGCCTCTTCGGTTAAAAGAAAGAGGAGAAAATTGGACATATGTTGAAGAAAATTGCTTTAGGGTCAGATCATACAAAAAGCCGTGGATTATGTGCGCTCTAAATTAAATGTGGTCTAGAACAATGGCAGTCTGCGAACGTCCGGGAAGAGGGACTCGGTGGCTGTTAGGTATGACATTGCCACGTGCTGCCACCGTCGGAAATGTTTATGTAAGGAAATGAGTTTTGCATTTAATAAAAACTGAAGTTGAAAGGGAAGACTGATTATGCGTCTCACTTACATGCGAAACGCTAGTATGCCTGGTATCCTGATAATTCCTCGCACGAATTTGTTGTTATCGATTTTCACGATACGTTTGCCGTCTCTTGGGAAGGAATAGTGGCTGATAGCTCATCAAGACCCTCGGGTGGTTTCCTGCCTGTGATAAGGTCCCGGCTTTGATTCCCGTCCGAGAAAAATGAAGCTGTAGCATTATGGTACAGTTCTACGGCTGTGTGACGAAAGAAAGCTCAGACAGGCGAAGTGAGCTAGCTACGGTGATGGAAATACGTCATGCTCATGACATGTCTGCCTTCTCCCCCCTCCCAGGCGTGAATAAAATATGAAAACAACAGAGTACAGTGCAGTTCGGCGGAATGAAGTTGTATTCGAGCATAACCTACGAACTGATTGGTTCAATTGAGTAAATATATAGATCAACAGTGGCAGGATTTTCAACACTAGCTTGTCAGCTAGTCGAATCCAGTCGCTCTGCAGGAAAATTCTAGCGGACGGCTGCTCTGATCTATAGTTACATTGCTTCTCCGATCAACACCAGGCGACTGCTGGAGCAGTACCCTAAAAAACATGCTATGGACTGCGCGCAATCTTTTCTACCTCTTTCTTAACCTATCCTCAACCTTTACTCACACTTACACTAGTGTGTAATACAGTACTACACATGCGGGAGACTGGTCGGGAGATTAGAGCATGTCCCGGCTGGGGCGATGACCCGTTGGTGGTAACCTGATTGGTAAAACTCCCGCTAGCTGAGGGAAGATCGGTGCTAGATAACGCCACTCAGCGGGGGAACACAATCCCAACCTCGCGGACAAAAATGCACCACACTTACGGAACTAATGACCCTTGTAGTTGATGCGCCCGAAATCACTAACAATCAATGAATCAATCATCACTAGGGGCATGGTATGTACTATTACGTGTTATAAAAATATAACAAAGCTTTCCTTTCTTTTCTCGTAAAACAATTATTTCATAGCTTCCACTGCGAAAATTGCGAGGACCTCTTCGACCTACATGTTTTCTTCTATGTAAAAATAAAATTGAAGGTAGAAAATACCTTCATTGATTACACTGTTAATGAAGGGATCACGGAAATCAAAGGCCAAAGTTTGTTGCTGAGGCTCGGAGAGGCCGGTATATCGGCGCACTTCAGCCACCATCGCCCTGCGCCTTCCACAGATTTCGCGTTCATTACTATTTTCAGGGCGCGGATCACACGGCTCGCTCCCGCATCCCGTAAAAGCCGACACATATGCAAACCTCTTTTGTGCGAAAACCCCGATACTACGTACTGCACGGACGCAATTTCACGCTGCCCAACTGCAGAAGCCGCAGTTCCGGCCGCGGTCGCCGGGCCCTCTCCTTCCCCCGCGCACTCTGGCCAGACGAGCGCTCCGCCACCTCCGCCCCCGCAGCCTGCGCCGCCGCCGTCGCCTCTGTTGGATACGTCCCGCTTCCACCGCCGTCGTCGTAACCGCGAACACTCCCCCGTTGGCACAGCCGGCGACTCCTACGGGGCCGCCATCGACGCCACAACGACCACAATGACAACCACAACCACCGCTACAACCACCACAACCGCCTCCACGTCCACCACCACTACCACCTCCATGACCACGACCACCACCACTACCACCTCCATGACCACGACCACCACCACGACCACACCAAGGTGACCACCATGACCATCACGACCACCACCATGACCATTACGACCACTACCAGGACCACCACCACCACCACAATAACGACCACCATCACGACCACCATCACGACCACCACCACGACCACCACCACGACCACCACCACGACCACCACCACGACCACCACCACGACCACCACCACGACCACCACCACGACCACCACCACGACCACCACCACGATCACCATCACCACAACCTTCTCCACCACAACCTCCACCACAAACTCCTCCATCACCGTCACCACCACTACCACCACCACTACCACCACCACCACCACCATCACCAACAATGCCACCGCCGCATCCTCTTCCATCAATAACACCTTCACCACCACTTCCCCTTTCATCACTAATTTACCACTACAACTTCCACTACCGCCACCTTCACCACTTTAAACCCACGTATCACCACTACAGCTACCCTACGCATTACCGTCCCCACCGCCACTTCAGCCGCGGCCGGATTTCGAGCGGTGGCCCGTTGTCTATGAAGCGCTTGTTCCTGCGGGCTAATGAGACGAATTAGGGCGCCGGCCGCATGCGAGCGCGCGTAATGGAAGTCTTCCAGGAGTCATTAGTCCGTTCGGATGAGTCGCTTTTGACGTCGCCGTAATTGCGACGCGCGCTTCGGTTTCCGGCGCGCGGCTCTCGCGCTCGTTCGGCGGTTAACGAGCTGCGCGCCGCCCGCGGCCCCCGCGACGCCGAGCGACGCGACGCCACGCGGCGCGTTTTAATTCGGAACTTTCGCGCGCCGCGCCGCGCGAGATTAGAAATTGTTTCCGACGGCTGATGCCCACTCGCGCGTGTGTGTGACGTTCGTACGTGTGTATATATGTACGTATGTACGAGTGTGTAGGTACGTATGTACGAGTATGTAGGTACGTATGTACGAGTATGTAGGTACGTATGTACGAGTATGTAGGTACGTATGTACGAGTATGTAGGTGCGTATGTACGAGTATGTAGGTGCGTATGTACGAGTATGTAGGTACGTATGTACGAGTATGTAGGTACGTATGTACGAGTATGTAGGTACGTATGTACGAGTATGTAGGTACGTATGTACGAGTATGTAGGTACGTATGTACGAGTATGTAGGTACGTATGTACGAGAATGTAGGTACGTATGTACGAGTATGTAGGTACGTATGTACGAGTATGTAGGTACGTATGTACGAGTATGTAGGTACGTATGTACGAGTATGTAGGTACGTATGTACGAGTATGTAGGTACGTATGTACGAGTATGTAGGTACGTATGTACGAGTATGTAGGTACGTATGTACGAGTATGTAGGTACGTATGTACGAGTATGTAGGTACGTATGTACGAGTATGTAGGTACTATGTACGAGTATGTAGGTACTATGTACGAGTATGTAGGTGCGTATGTACGAGTATGTAGGTACGTATGTACGAGAATGTAGGTACGTATGTACGAGAATGTAGGTACGTATGTACGAGAATGTAGGTACGTATGTACGAGATTGTATGTATGTACGTAGGAACGAGTATGTATGTATGCACGTACGTTGCTGTGTGTTTGTTTTGAACTATATGTGTTTCTGTGTGTATGTATAAGTATTTAAATGTGGAACATTCACACATGCGTTGTACTTATATAATGCCTTTGTGTATATGCGCACGTCTGTGTACGTATGTGAGTCTGATTTTGTGTGTATGTTTGAGTGTGTCTGTGCGTGTGTGTGTATCTGCGCGTGCGTGCATATCTGCTCTTGCGCTTCTGCACTTATATGTCATGCGTGTAGCGTGTATTTGTGGTCATGAAGGGAGATGCCTCACCTCTAATTTTCGTTATTACAATAGAAATTGGAATAAGAAAAAGGAATGATATTTCTTATTTGCTTTAAACGTACATTTGGCTTCGCATCATGCTTTGACGCATATAACATATCAGACATGATTCTAATTCCTCCCTTCATACTGAAAATAAGAATGTAAATATAGATATGTGATTATGTGGAGGGGTAAATAGAAATATAGAAACATTTGACGGCTACGAAAATTTATGATTTTACACCTTCATTTGTAATAAAAATCTACCGTTAATAATGTGCGTTGCCTGTTTGTAACTCGGTGAAGATTCTTCATTTTGCCCGCCGTAAAGAAACGGCGTACCGAGTATCGGCAACACCTGGTGAGACTCCAGAATAAATTGAATTTAAATAGCTCCCCGTCGTGTAACGGTGTAACGCTAATACCTAGAACTCTCACCGCGCCCTAACGACACATAAAAGCCCGGCCACAATCTTCTTAGCTTTACGGGCGGCGGAGAACCGTAAAAAACACATATCTCGCTCCCCGAATATAAAGCCATCTAGGCCTATAAACCGGGGCTGTGCATTTGATAAAGTGCGCATAAGTGAGTGCGCGTTAACGGCGCACGGTATCCGTTCGCGGCCGTTAACAACGCGTCGGGAGTGCGGAGCAGTCGCTGCCGATGCCGTCTCGCGCCTTTTCCCTTGGCGCGGGTGGGGCGGCAAGAGGCGGGACAGGATGGGCGGCACAGGGCGGGGCGGAGCGGGGCGAAGCGGACCGGGGTGGAGCGGGGCGGAGAGGAGTGGGATGGAGAGGAAAGGGGTGGAGCGGAGAGAGGCGGAGCTGAGAGGGGCAGAGTGAGGGGAGGGGTGGAGAGGAGAGGGATGGAGAGGGATAGAGAGGGGAGGGGCGGAGTGGAGTGGGGCGGAGCGGTGAGGGGTGGAGCTAGGCGGAGCGGGCGGGGGAGGACTGGGCAAAGCTGGCTGGCGGGCTGGACAGGACAGGTAGAGCAAGCTGGACGGGGCGGGGCGGAGCGGGGCGGAGTGGGCTGGGGCGGGGCGGAGCGGGATGGAGCGGAGCGGGGCGGGGCGGGGCGGAGCGGGGCGGGGCGGAGCGGGGCGGGGCGGGGCGGGGCGGTGCGGGGCGGTGCGGGGCGGTGCGGGGCGGTGCGGGGCGGTGCGGGGCGGGGCGGGGCGGGGCGGAGCGGAGCGGGATGGAGCGGGGCGGGGTGGGATGGGGTTGGACGGGGTTGGGCGCGGTAGCGGCGTGGATGCGAAGCGGGATTCTATCGGCGGCGGCTGCCGCTCACAATGCTCTCGCCCTCCCGCGCCCCCGCCCCCGCCCCCGCCCCCGCCCCCGGCCCCACCTCACGTGATCCTTAGCGTCGAATGCGCCGCTGTCGGGGGGCGACCTCGCCGCGTACGGGGTCAATCGATGCAAACGTACCTGTCGATATTGAAGCTGACCCTCTTTGCACGAGTTCTTGGATTTATTTACTTATTCCATGTTGGTTCTGGGTCATATGATACAAAGTGTTGGGATTGAAAAACAAAATGTTACTTGAATAAGAACTGCGAAGATCGTAACACGTTTCAAAGGAATAAACATTTGTTTAAAATAATGGTTTAATTGTTCTTAGCGGCTAAAAACGATTTATCTGGCTGACAATACATCGAGTGTGTATTATATAAGGTGGAAGATGGGCATGAAAAGTAATTGTAAA
Organism: Gryllus longicercus; assembly: GCA_038098605.1. NCBI lineage: Eukaryota > Metazoa > Arthropoda > Insecta > Orthoptera > Gryllidae > Gryllus > Gryllus longicercus. The sequence goes on from JAZDUA010001220.1 coordinate 55,317, forward strand.
ATATTAAATGTCACGAATCAGATAATGTTATGCTGGTCACAATTTCTGTGTTTAATTAATATATCATTTAAGTGAATTTTTAATCAAAATGGTTATTAAAATAACTTCATTAACTAAATCAATAATTTCAAGGTTACTACATGCAGTGATACGAGTGGCATGAGTATGTGAGTTTCCTTGTGATTTATTTCCGGTCTGATGTAAATTTGATAACGAAATTTCCAGAAACTATATTCTGACGGGTTGTCATATCTTTTTAATTCGCAAATTTCTCAACATATAGCTCATCGAAGAGTCCGATATCAATTGTTCAAAATCAAGAACGTGAAAGTGAAGCTCTTATGGCGATTATTGGACAAGCATCAATATGCAATTAAATGTCAAGTATAACAAAAATATACAGTCGACTCCGGTTATAGAGAACTCACATGTGGTTAACCTTCGGCTATAGTACACTGCCGTTACTGGTACCGTTTCACTAAAATTTCAAATAAACGTAAGAAGACTCGAAGGCTTTTCGACGCGAGAGGGGAGATACTTCTCTCGCGACCATCGGAGCAGAACCGGCGCAGGAGGCGAAGAATACCTCGCAAATAAAAATACGTCCATTGTGTCCGCTGGCGAGCGGACTCTGTCCGGCGACAACAGCCCAGTCCAACGTCCGAGCCGCGGCATCACGCGCTGATAGATGGCGTCGACGGGGACGGCGGCGTGGGCGGTGGGGGCGCGGGCGCTGCAGCGGTGGGGGCGGGGGCGGCGGGGCGGCGGGACGGCGGGGCGGTGGCGGGGCGGCGCGCGGCGGTGGGGAAACCGTTGGCGGCGAGGGGTTGTGGCGGTGATAGAGGTGGTTGGAGCGGCGGAGGGTCCGGAGGCTACGGTCGCCTCGGGGGCGGCGGGGGCGGAGGGGTGTGGAACGTGAGTCGCGTCGAACTGACTCTTTATGACGGAGCGAAGCTTTGTAAACGCTCTTCCTGGAAAGGATAGCAGCGTCGTTGCTTTCTGTTATGTATGAGAGGTGAACTGGAGATTTCGGTGGCAGATTTATGCAGACGAAGAATTCTGAAAATATAAAGGACCTCTGATAAACTTTTTCAATATTTACGAGAAGTCAACTTTATTGATCTTTAAGACTCGTTTATCAAATATAATTTCTTTACATATATAAAAGAAATTAATTGTTTGTTAGTTTCTTTGATTGTGCTTAATGCACTGCCGTACCGTTTATCCGATTAAAATTAAAACTTTGTCAACTTATTGCTTGTACGTCCGGGAAGAATATAGGCATAGTACAATGGCAATATGAATATGCCTGCGCACATAGACGCGCGTCGATGATAATTTTATGTAGACCCTTGGGCCCTGATCAGAGTGCTGTACGCTCCGACGCTCTCTACGCAACTCGCGACCCACTGAAGTATGGCACGATTAAGACGTCTACAGTGCGTACTCTCCTCCTGCCAGTGTTAAATTTCTCCCTGAAAAGACGGATACAGAGAGACAGAGAAAGTCAGACGCAGAGTGAGAGACAAACGGAAACAGAGAATCAAAGAAAGAGAGAAACGGAGAGAGAGAGAGCTAGAGAGCGCGAGAAAGCGAGAGCGCGAGCGAGAGAGCGCGAGAAAGCGAGAGCGCGAGAAAGCGAGAGCGCGAGAAAGCGAGAGCGCGAGAAAGCGAGAGCGCGAGAAAGCGAGAGCGCGAGAAAGCGAGAGCGCGAGAAAGCGAGAGCGCGAGAAAGCGAGAGCGCGAGAAAGCGAGAGCGCGAGAAAGCGAGAGCGCGAGAAAGCGAGAGCGCGAGAAAGCGAGAGCGCGAGAAAGCGAGAGCGCGAGAAAGCGAGAGCGCGAGAAAGCGAGAGCGCGAGAAAGCGAGAGCGCGAGAAAGCGAGAGCGCGAGAAAGCGAGAGCGCGAGAAAGCGAGAGCGCGAGAAAGCGAGAGCGCGAGAAAGCGAGAGCGCGAGAAAGCGAGAGCGCGAGAAAGCGAGAGCGCGAGAAAGCGAGAGCGCGAGAAAGCGAGAGCGCGAGAAAGCGAGAGCGCGAGAAAGCGAGAGCGCGAGAAAGCGAGAGCGCGAGAAAGCGAGAGCGCGAGAAAGCGAGAGCGCGAGAAAGCGAGAGCGCGAGAAAGCGAGAGCGCGAGAAAGCGAGAGCGCGAGAAAGCGAGAGCGCGAGAAAGCCAGACACCCCCCCCACACACACACACACTCGCCAGAAAGTCTTTCGTCTATTGACATTTTTGCATATCGTAGTGTAAAACATAATTAACAATCACGTGACCAGTAGCATTACAATAGTGGAAAATTGCCAAGTCCACTAGTATAAAATAAATTCTTACGACTCATTGCATAAGACCTTAGTGGTTGGTCAACTTTCAAGCTATAATTTTGATCAGGTGTCAGGCATATTAGATTGAAAATGGGACTGTCAGTCACTATGAGTGTACTAAGTCTCACGCACATATTACGAAAGCCAACGATCGCATCAAAATGGTAAAATGTAGTTGAATAGAGCTGTAACAGATTTGATATGATGAAATCAATAGTAATTGGCCTCAGTACGACATGAGAGAGACAGAAGGGCGTAGTACGAAAAGGAGCCTGGGGTACCTGTTAATAAGTCAAGCGAGAAGCAGGATGACCAAATTGAACACGCCGCAAAATAAGACAACCAAATTATACAGTCGATGAACGAGAAAGGAAAGAACTATTTATAGCCAGCAATGATATGAGAAGGAGATTGGTAAAACGAAACAACGAAACAAGAGTGACATAACGAGAAACGGGGTCACGAAAGACGGATTACGAGAGTCTGAAGGGCCCAGTTGTGCGGGGGGGGGAGGCAAAAAGAGCAAGCCGTGGGCGTATATGAGGCGAAGGCCCAGAGGCGTCAGCCGCCAAGGGAGAAGTATAGTGATGGAAGCGGCGCGTAGGTGGCCGTGAAACGGTGCGGAAGCGGAGAGGGTGTTGGCGGTGGAGGTGGTTGCGGGGACAGGGTCAGTAGGGTGATGGAAGCGGGGACGTGGAGGGGGTCAGTGGTAGTGGTGAAGAGGACGGTGGCGGCCATTTGGGCGCGTTGAAGCTGGGCGGAGGCGATGGCGGAGGCGATGGCGGGGGCGATGGCGGGGGCGATGGCGGGGGCGATGGCGGGGGCGATGGCGGGGGCGATGGCGGGGGCGATGGCGGGGGCGATGGCGGGGGCGATGGCGGGGGCGATGGCGGGGGCGATGGCGGGGGCGATGGCGGGGGCGATGGCGGGGGCGATGGCGGGGGCGATGGCGGGGGCGATGGCGGGGGCGATGGCGGGGGCGATGGCGAGGACGAAGGCGTGGTGGGGACGGAGGCGATGGCGAGGGCGGAGGGGGTGGTAGGGCGGGGGCGATGGCGGGGCCGGAAGTAGATGTGGGTGTGCAGGTGGCGAGGCTGCCGAGGCGGTGCTCGCAGGGTGGCAGCAGCCCCCAGTGGCTCATGATGGATCGGCTGCCAGCGCGCTGCTTCACGCCACACGCTGCCGCCCCCACCCCCACCCCGCCCCCTCGCCCCGCCTCGACTGCACGCCTCGGAGGGGCGTTGCCGCCTGCACCGGCTGCTGAATTTCAAGGCGGCCGTTGCATGCTGCATCGCGCCTCGCGTTACACGGTATCGATCGCTCCCGGGAAAAATGCAGTCATCAGGAGCGCACGATATTTGCTTTCGGACGAAAGAGAAAATTGCATATTCATGCGAGGAAGGAGACGCTCTGAAGAATTGAGGTCTTTGGGGGAAATGGTGAATAACTCAACTGCAGTCAAACCTCGATATAGCGCGCCTCTGTATTCCGACTACCTCAGTTATCGATCATTTCTAGCAATGATCAATCATTCAACAATTACTAATACATGGTAGTTACCTAGATAAAACGTCACCCTCACCTGCCTCTATTCACCATGGAATGCAGAGATACGAAAAGTTGTGACAGAGTTAGAAACCCTTACTTCTCGAATCATTTGGACATGTGAAGTACTAGTAGTATCTTCCTCCAGCTGAAATGCAGTTTATGTGAAATACATTCGTTCACGAGAAGGGACCTTGAAAACAAACGAACAGAACGGATATTGAGGGAACCCTCGAAAAGGAACTATTTCTTTGTTACAAATATTATACGTGAAAGTTACGCAGCCCCATTCGGGAGAGGTGCCGCTTCTTCCGTTATGAATCCCTTACAAACCTTCCAGAATAAAATGCGTTGTACAATTTATTACTAATGCTCCTTGATATATAACCAATACACATGTACACAAAAATAGACATATAACCAATTATAAATGTCCTTATTGTTCTCCAAATTGTTCTCTAACCTCCAAACTACCCCATGCACCAGCCACTTTAACCTCGGGAAAACCAGTATTGCTCCTACAAGAATTAAATCTCGTCTCCCAAAAGACCTCTTCCGTTTCCCATAAGTTAGAGACTCTTTTGTGTCATTTCTCTCTATATCTTGCTTACTTTCTTGTTACATTCCATTTCACAAAATTATTAAAACCATCATAGCTACACCCAGTGGGGATGTCCTCGATCAGAAATAGGGGTATGATAGTGCGCTAATTTACAGTTACTTGTAACTTCGAGCCAGTATTGATTTTAATTAAAGCTAATACTCACCTGTTAAGTGTTATTTCTACAAATCTGGTTAAATAAATTTTTAAAATATATAAATGGAAATTCTTAGAGGTGTGCACATGCGAGCGTATAACGGAGAATTTAAATGGGATTGGAGTGGTAATACAGTGGAAACTGCCGTGCCACTCACCAATCAAACAGTTTTTTTTTATTTTTGTGTGAATATAAATGTGGAAGAGAAACCTTGTGAAGCAAACAGGATGCAAGAAAATGGAGGCTTTCCTGGAAAACAGACAATTTCAACCCCAAATGTTTTGCAAGGTGAGTGTTCGCATAAAACGCGTTGGTAATTACGCGCTGGACAGACTCAAGGATGTTGAGTGTTAACGTGAGAGCCGAACGCCCGAGCCTCGTTCACAGCTTGGAAGTGCGAAGCGAAGCTTCACATTCCACGGGAAAGTGCGTCGGCGGCGCACACGGTTCTCGCGCCGCGAATGACTCTTTCTCGGAATCGACAGCGCGCGTAAATCGGATCTCGAACTGAATTTCTACCCTCTCAAATACTACAGAGAGAATACAGGGCACTTCCCCGTACTTTCACGCAACCGATGGAAACATGTTCTCACTAGCGCTTCTAGTGTCAGAACCTGGTACTTCAGGGCCAAATAAACACATCAATATGATTCTTACGGAAGAAATACATTTTTTTTTTTGAAATTGACCTAACTAAATAAGATTTATTATTACCTACTTTTTCTGCGACTTAATTATATTGAATGGCTCAAATTGCAGAAAGTAATAATGTACAAAAGAGATGTTTTATGTATTCCAAGAATAAAGAGGTTACAAATGCAAGATTTTTCTTGCTTTAACACTTCCAGTGATACATTTGGTATTCTTTTTTCATTTGCATTCTTTAAAAAGCACTGTATCAATACATTGATACCTCTGCTTACATACAAATTAGTACACTACTCACATACAATATTTTTCAATTGAATATTAATGATTTGCATTAATTGTTTTTTGACAAATAAACAATTTCAAAAATCTCTATCGAAAACATACCTAATTTTAGAAAACAAACATATAGCTAATTCATTTGGATAGAAAAGGGTGGAAGTCCGTCAGAATATGCGAGTCTCTTACTTTGTGCTTTTCATCTACATTCGATAAAGCATTCTTATGTGAAGGACGAACGCGAGTTCTTTTGAATTTCAGAATTAAAACAGCCAAAAACAAGCGACATTTTTCGTGCCATAAGGAACGATGCCAAGAACAGTATTGTAAAATAAGTTTTCCAGAAATTGACCAGAAAGACAATCAAATTAAAAAAATCGAGCAGAAAACAAACACCAACAGAGCCTTGAGTTTAGGCTGTAAGCTTTTTCACCAGGTTCTGCCACTAGATGGAGCTGGCATCAGTGTTTCTCGATATATCGCGAAGTGTCGTGTATTGTCTCTATAGTATTTGACTCTCCCTTCGTCCGACCTCGCTCGCTTTCCCAGGAACGCTTGTGTACTCCGTGAGTGGGCCGCCTGTCTCACGACGTCGTCAACCTGCGTTGGGAAGTATAACGAAGCAATCGTTTGGACCTGCTGGTGGTTTGTGCACGATGAGCACGTGATCAAGTTTGTAAAGAACAACCGTGAATTGTGTGCTTGTAGAGAAGAAATCCTGCAGCTAGTCAGAATGTTTTTGCGTTTCAAATCATTTTTAATTATTATGAAGTATGCAGACAAGTGGACGAAGTGTGGGTGATATTAACAGCGAAAAACACAAGTGGAAGGAGGAAAATTGTCTTACTTCTAAGAAAATGAAACGTGCGAAATGAAAGAAACCAGAAAAGGCTCTGGTAGGTTGGATATCGCAAATAAACGCTACAAAAAAGGAACTGCAACGTATGACGAGGTAAAGGAAAAATACAAGAATATTGGTGACAAATTACGGTCATGGTAATGGTTAGCCGTTTCGTCTATAAAAAAACCTCTTGGACTGATGTAGCAAACGAAACATGGGGAAACAGAAGAACTTGTTGCATTAATTGTAGAAGAAGAATCTTTCAATGATTATTATAGTGGACTTCGATATAACGCTTAACTCTTTAAACCGTCAATAAGTGCTGTAAACAAATGTTGACGCTGTAATGAGATTTGACTTATCTGGTTTCATAAACTGGAAGGAATTGTAACATTTTTCCATGTGGAATAACAGATGATGGGTTTACCGATATGATCATTTCATCAAACCTGAGAGACAGTTTTGAGATCTACTTATTTGCCCGTAAATATTATTTTATTATGAGGTATTGCAGAAAACTATTTTTTGTCGAAATGTGATATAGAAATTTTTACTTTAACGACTTTAACTACATTTTTAGAGAATATTGCCTTTTCACTTTACAAAGGGAGTGGAATTTTATTAAAATGATCCACATTTTAGGTGATTACGCAAGATATATCGTAATGCCTTTGAAAATATTGTTGGTAAAGTGAGTTTTTAAAGTGAGTACCTAAATTTCTGTGAAAATGAAGTCGCATTTAATCAGAAGAAAACATACATTTCTAAGTGTTCTGTTGAAGAACGGTGAAATCGAAACGACTACAGGTCTATTCTCCGATTTAATTATAGTGAGTTCGGACATTCCATCTGCGGGGTGCGGTTATCCAATCGTGAGATTCCCTACCTAAAAGTAAATCGCAATGAAGACCGAGATTGGATAACGGCGTTGAGCTGATCAAACAACGGAAGTCATTATAATTGAAGAATAGTATATATATTCAGAGACTCAAATGTTCAGCAATTTTCATGAAATATGTAGCAGAAAGCAGCACATGGAAGTCGATATTATCACTTCCACTCTATCTTTTTTCTGTATTCCTCTCACTGAGATATACCTATTGTAATACAATAATATTCTTTAATTAACTTCGTGTTTATGATTATATTTTCGCCTGATAAGCTCACGCAAAGATTTTATAGACAAATAACTAATTTAATAAAAACTTTGAAACTTTGCATTCATTTACTTTGATGATTTGTATTCACATTCTCCATATTTTGCCAATTTCAGAAACGAAAATACAACGCATGTATGGCATCAATCAGTATTAAAAATTATGCAAATGCTGGCAAACACTTCTCTCCCGTATATTTGAATAGATCAGGTCCTAGTTTGATACTCGTTGATGACGTATTTTAGAGAGTAGTCACACAACTGGATCGAATTTAAGCTGTCTGGAGGAGAATTCTAGCGGTCGGCTGCTCTCAGAGGTAATGTTCCATGGTTTCACCGATGAATACCAGGCGAATGTCGGGGCAGTACTGTAACAACCGGTCCATGGATAGCGCACTCCCTCCCCTCCACTATCCTTCACTTCTCCTGTCCTTCTGCACACTCGGAGAATTTCGTGCAGTTCTACACAAGTCGGCAGAGCAGCCACGAGCTGAGAGCTTGTCCCGGATGGGACAGCTTCCAGCTTGGGGAGATAAGAGGAGGTGTAAAACAACTAGCCGTCGTGTAAGTCTGCGTCGCTGCTACTAAAAGTCCCGAAATGGTAAAAAATCTTATGAAAAATATTTACGAGCGAAATTATAAATTAATATGTATTTAATTATTTTCAAAAATCTACTCAATGATATCAAAATGCTCCCTCTCCCCAACCTCACATCTCGGAATGGGTCGGGGGGCCACTTCGAAATGTTAAAAGAAAACCTCCATTGTTGTATTACACATTCGGATTCTACGCCACAAAATACGTAGGTTTTGTCTGAAACATTTTTCGATTCTTCACAGATGGCGCTGTAATCGAGAAAATACGATTTATACTGATACCCTAAGAGAACTATTGAAACGGTTTAATATCTCGTCTAATATATACGCAGAACATAAAGTGAGGGCAGCTCTTGAAGGTTTACTAAGACCGGAAACTGTTCTCCTCTTCCCTCTGCGTTCGCGCATAGCTGCACGTCGCGCGGATGTGGCTCGTACGACGTGCGAACGGCAGCCGGCAGAGTCGTTCTGTTTTAGTGTCACCGCCGGTAAATGACCGTTGTGCGCGCACGTGTGAACCCGCACACTGGCTTATTGACGAATGGCGGTCGATCGCTGCCAAATGGCGCCCAACGTCCTGCTCTCTCTCTCTCTCTCTCGCTCTCGCTCTCGCTCTCGCTCGCTCTCGCTCGCTCTCGCTCGCTCTCGCTCGCTCTCGCTCGCTCTCGCTCTCGCTCGCTCTCGCTCTCTCTCGCTCTCTCTCGCTCTCTCTCGCTCTCTCTCGCTCTCTCTCGCTCTCTCTCGCTCTCTCTCGCTCTCTCTCGCTCTCTCTCACTCTCTCTCACTCTCTCTCGCTCTCTCTCGCTCTCTCTCTCTCGCTCTCTCTCGCTCTCTCTCGCTCGCTCTCTCTCGCTCGCTCTCTCTCGCTCGCTTTCGCTCGCTCTCGCTCGCTCTCGCTCGCTCTCGCTCTCTCGTTCTCTCTCGTTCTCTCTCGTTCTCTCTCTCGCTCTCGCTCTCGCTCTCTCTCTCGCTCTCTCTCTCGCTCTCTCTCTCGCTCTCTCTCTCGCTCTCTCTCTCGCTCTCTCTCGCTCTCTCTCTCGCTCTCTCTCTCTCGTTCTCTCTCTCGCTCTCTCGCTCTCGCTCTCTCTCTCGCTCGCTCTCGCTCGCTCTCGCTCTCTCGCTCGCTCTCGCTCGCTCTCGCTAGCTCTCGCTCTCTCTCGCTCTCTCGCTCGCTCTCTTTCGCTCTCTTTTTCGCTCTATCTCGCTCTCGCTCTCTTTTTCGCTCTATCTCGCTCTCGCTCTCTTTTTCGCTCTCTCTCGCTCTCTCTCGCTCTCTCTCGCTCTTTCTCGCTCTCTCTCGCTCTCTCGGTCTCTCTCTCTCGCCCTCTCTCTCGCCCTCTCTCTCACACTCTCTCACTCTCTCTCACTCTCTCTCACACTCTCTCTCACTCTCTCACTCTCTCACTCTCTCTCACTCTCTCTCACTCTCTCTCACTCTCTCTCACTCTCTCTCACTCTCTCTCACTCTCTCTCTCACTCTCTCTCACTCTCTCACTCTCTCTCTCACTCTCTCTCTCACTCTCTCTCACTCTCTCCCTCACTCTCTCCCTCACTCTCTCTCTCTCACTCTCTCTCACTCTCTCTCTCTCTCTCGCTCTCGCGTGTTGCTGCGCTCTATGGCGGTTGTCACACACCTACGTACACACACACACCTTTCAGCAGTTCTCACCTCGTCGTGACAAACGCTTCTAGCAAGGGCGCGACATGTTCTTACTGTTGTGACACACCACTGTGTTGGATATTAAAAGTAAAACAATCGATTTCGATACACGTCTCTGCTAAGAAAGTTTTTTTTTTCTCTCGGTGGGATTTGTGGGTTGTTTCCCGTCTTGTAGGTTTTATAACAAACAACGTGTATTAATGATCTGAAGAACAAAATGGTCTCCATTCAGCGGTGAAATAATAAGAATATATTGCTTTAACGAGAAAGTTCTTGAACTTGTCAGGATGAGTGCGCTGTTCATACATGTTAGATCATCAATGGTGCCAAATTTCTGTGAAGACGTTGTTCCTTTGTTTCATAATTGAGCTTAATAATTGAACACTGTAGCACTTATATGAGATTGTATACACTAAAGAAGAGTTTTAGCAAACGGAAAAAAAAAACGTTTGCATAAGAAAGTAAGTAAGTTATATTTAAAAACAAGGAAGCTGTAGAATTCTTCTCTGTTTCAATTTAATCTTTCCATTAGGTCTTAAATTGCCAATGCAAATTCCGTCAACGGTGTGTTACCTCTATTATTCAGTGCACTTTTTCTGTAAACGGCTGTTATTTTGTTTTGCAGTTTCTTTCATTTTACATTATTTAGTTCTCAACGAAACCAGTGTTCTTTATCTGCAAACCATTTTGTCTACAATGTGTCTAAGTGACTTATCAAGTGAATATATATGCAGAAGTTTTCTTTTATTTTTGGATAATGCTTCCTCGTATTTCTACGCATTTTTTGTAGAAGTTTATTCTTTTATAAACTGTGAAGGGCATACCCATGTATTCATATAATGTATTTAAGTTAAAATATTAATACGTTAGAATGTTTCAATTCTTAGTTACAGACAACACATCTCATTAATCTCATATAAAATACATATTTACTTATTTAAACTCGTGAAAGTGCAGTTTAGTTGAATTTAAATAAATTTTGTATCATAACTAAGATTGATGCATTCCGACCTATTAATATATTACATGGGAAGACAACTAAGAAGTATGTTTGATGAAATTTGGTTGAAATAGAACATTCCATATATTTGTAGCTTTATTTGTCACTCATGTCTTTTTTGTTTAATCCCCGATACATTTTTTATAGATATGTACATAGAGTCACGAGCCTGAATACAATTAATTCGATTTACTCACTTCAGGTGATTTAATTAAGAAACTGTCTAGTGGATACGACTTCGGTACATGAATTGGCATTGTGTTTACGATCGGTCTTCTTGTTCGCGTATGTGGGTTTCTATTTCCAAACCAGTTGCCACAAATGACGTATTCCCTCAAAATTCGAACGCGGTACTCGCGACTACCATCAGCCACAAACCGAAATCGACATTCCCATCTTCTCTTCGACCTTTCGCCGCCACACTTCCCGCTTTCTGGGCTTCGACTGCGGGGGCAGTAAAGCGAAAACGTAGTCCGTCTAGGGCTCATAAAGTAATAACAGAATTACAGGAAAGTAAAATATTTTCCAAGTTTGCGCATAAAAAGGGAACGGCTGTAAAAATAGATTCCATAAAACGACCCTGCCAGCGCGAGGCGAAGAATTAGTAGCCGGGCGGAGCTGCTCGCCGAATTACTGCTGCGCGTAATTGCGACGGTGGCGCGCCTTGCGGCGGCGTTTGAATTATCCGTTGTAGCGTCAGGCGCGCCCTCCAATCTTCGTCACTCCTTCCTCTTCCCCCCTGTTGATTTCAGAGTGTGCTTCTCTGTTATATTCGCATCTATTTACAATTACGAGTAAATTTGGTTTGAAAAGTATGCATTTTCTTTAATTATTCAGTCGTAACGTTGGGACGTCTTTCAATTAAAGAATACTAGTTACACAAACGCTGAACCCTGTAGTAAAAATTGTGTTTAAAAGGATTTTTCAGTTAGTTATGAATATCGAACCTTTCATTAAAACGTTTACCGTAGTAATTTATTTTTTAAATAATCTGAAACGTTACAGAAACTTACGACTAGAAATGTGTAGTTTGTATCCAGATTGGGGGGAATTCCTGTAACATTTCTCATTTTCCACCAGGTGACTATTGAAATGATTTTATGCTGATTTTCGTAAGTATTGTGAGATGCCGATCGTGAGTATTGAGAAAGCGCCGTTATGTGGCTAGGATAGAAAACAATAATAAGCCTTATTTCAAACTTAAGTTTAACGACCTTATCAGTTGCCGCGCCTGGAAACACTCATCAATAAATCACTAAAAAAATGTAAGTTAAAATTGACGAAACCAGAATTCTGATGTTGATCAATGCGTCAGTTATCATGTCTGTAGCATGGAAAGTTCACTCAATCTTTTTTCCTGGCTATAAAAAAACAACAAAAATAAAACAAAAAACGAAAATGCAACAAAATACTTCGGCGCAAATAATATACATGGAATTGATGTTGCCTTGTAGTGTATTTAAATTACAGTAGTAACTTAGTGGTAAGCACACTTAAACGGGGGAATAAACGAACGAGAATAAAGAAAAAATAAACATTATTTATCGGATCAGTGCAAATTTGAAAATAATGGATTTAAAAGTGAAAATAATTTTTACTGGAACCAAACTTGAAACGGCCAGACTGTCAACTTTGAGATGCTTAATGGAGGGCTGGTATTGGGCACGATTAACTATTCTAACATTGATTAAATATTCTAAACTTGGCGATTAATCCAAATATCAATTGGTCAATTTGTTTAATTTAATACTCAACAGATCTCGAGATTTATGTTTCTAACCACCTGTACTATGAATAAACGCACTCAGAAGAGATTAAAATTCGAAACAGAAAGCCATTTTTTTTTTACTTTCTCGCATAATACAGAGTTTTGTAATGTAAAAACTCTAATTGTGAGACCATGTTACCGAAAATGTAGATAGATGTTGTTGCTATCTAATAATTTCTTCCTCTGACAAGTTTTGTAGTCACAATGCACATTTTGCGGATCTTTGATATAAAAAAATAGTTTACAGCAGAAGAGCTTTTTGTCTGTCTGTGACCGTCCGTCTATGAACAACGCTACTGACTAAATGCTACTCAGAAAATCAACCAAAATTGATATTCCCCTATCTATCTGGCTAATGTAATGAGCCTTTCAATTTGAAACTGAAATTTTGTTTTTAGGAAGTACTTCACTTAAAAATTAAAGAGCATTTTCAAAACGTTCCCGGAATTGGCTTCAAACTGGCATCATCCCCTTTTTCTCAATCCTTTCATACAATGTCCCCCCTATTTTCGATGGTGTTCCACCGTGAAGCTTCGACATAGTAGCTAAAGACGTACTGCACTTGAACAGAATACTTTATTAGTTAATTCCAACAATATACCGCCATGAAAGTGCTCTGATATCGTACTTTCCTAACTAAGAGTTTCAAAAAATGATTATCCACGTGCGTTTCACCTAGAGTACATTGTGTACATTAATGTTATGTCATTCTTCTGCTTTAATTTTGTTTAAAACATTGTATTTATTGGTTTTTGACATTTTAATAGCAGTCTGAAGATGGAAATAATGGTTTAAGAAATGTCGCATATTTAAATGTCATTTATGTATTACACATTTTTTAAAATTGCATACATATTATTTTTCTTTGATGTAAATCTGCTATTCATAATACTGATTTTTTCGGTCCATAATATGAAGGCCAAATACAGTCTGGAATAATTAATAAGCCTATCATTTTCTAAAAGAGGTAAACATAAAAATAAAGAGTAATTTTATATTATTTCCTTGTTCTTGAAAATGTAAAATATACATTCATTTACTTTCGTAATAATTTCGTTTTTGTTGCGAGATGATATTTTTAATGCTTTTATTTCTTTCAGGTAAGTAAGCTGGGAATGACCTGATTACCTACTAATGTGTAAGTAGAAATAGTCATTATTGTTTGCTATTTATGTTGTTTCAATTTTAACTTATTATCATAATTGAGTTTGCCTTTGTGAAATTTGTCAAGAATCCGCCCAGAAAAAGGAAAGTTAAAGATTTCAATTTTGAGTTTCGATATTTGAGAAGACATTTTACATAAAACAAATTTTCTATGTGCACTAGTTTTGAAGAATTTCCAAGAATGTAACATTATTAAAAGTGTTATTTGTTTCCAAATTCAACCATAATATGTTTTCTTTAATCTGAATATTTGCATACTTTGAAGTAGAAAGAATAATTCACGCATAAATAGGCCTAATGTTGATTAAAAAATACCGTATGTAACTAAAATTTGAAACTTCTGAACCATTTATAAGTAAATTTGTTTTATTACATCCATGACTTTCCACAATATTTTTTCAATTGTGTTACTTTAGATATGGACAGAAAAAAGTACAAACAATACGCACATTTCTCAATATACGTTCGAACCAAACATGTTCAGATACTTTTCTGTTACCGAGTTATTTCCTGGTATGTGAGCAAAAAAAACCACGTTTCTCAGAATGAATTTAGTTTTTCTTCTCTCAACAACGTGGGATCGAATTTTTTTTCGTAACGTAGTAACAAAACGAAGTTTCCCGTACTCATATCATTCGAATCGTTTCAAATTCTACGAGTGGGCAGTTTTATTGCGGGGGGTCAAAGGTATCGTTTCCCGAATAGCAGATAGGAGGAGGAGGAGGAGCAGTGGCGTGGGAAACAAAAGCCTCGCGACGGCCATCTTCGGCCCTTTTCCGCCGCCCACGCCCGCCGCCCAATATTCGAATTCGGGAGGCCTTGATATTGGCACGCACAATCGCGGAGCACAATCACAGAAGAAAATTATACTTTGAAATATAACAAATTATACTCGACATGTTTGGTTGAACTGATGTTTTATGCATCGCATTGAATGTTATGAATACGAAAACATCCGCTGACAGAGGGCCCGATGTTTGCGGCTGTGACGAGACTACCGAGCAGGGTTATAAAGTCTGTGTGCCCAACTGAGCACACAGGCCCGGAGAGAGCGTCGTGTTTCTTCGGGAGCGTTCCACGCGGAGTAGGAATAAGGTCGGAGAGGTTTGCCTTCGTTCGCGACGCCCGGAAAGATTTTTTTCTTTTTTCGAATGCTGAGGTGTTATTGCAAACGGAATTCTATTTCATTCTAAAACGGTTTCTTAAAGAATCCTTTTGTTAGAGAAAATTCCTATAACATATTGCATTTATGAAAGCTCCCGTCTTCAGTTCGACATATGTGAGAATCGATATCAAATATTAAATGCCGTACGAAACACTATGTATTTGGAAATATTGTATGCAAATTTGAAACAATAAACTAAATAACATTAATATTACCTAAATTAAAGAACTTAAGTAATTCATGTATTTATTCCTTCAGTAAGATTTGTAAAACATTCACAATATAAAGACGTTGTGTTATTTAGACGGCACCTACCGCGAGGCAATGTTTTTGAGTATTTATCAAATGATTCGAGATTCTAGATAGTCATACAATACTCTCTACTTCCGACAGCACGTTTACAAAGGAAAAAGGTTACTAAAAGATTTCAAACTCCAATAACGGTACAAATTTTCTTTTTCAAAGTAAACATTTTTTCACGCATTAACTGCGACCTATGATTATACATAAAAAAAAGTTTATATCGATAACTGAATATGGTCGAGATGTATTTGATATTTTGAATTTTCGTCAACTATTAATAATTATATAAATAAAATTTTCCGAAGGACACAAGGGTACGCGTGTCTCTTAGACGTTTGTAAACATCATAATGGAATCAAAACCTAACATTTTCCCTAGTTACTTATGTAGAAACAGTATGTAGATTGTTTTTCATTGTTGGAATTAAATTCAGCACTGAATATTATTTATTTATATTTTTTAACATTATTTGAATTTTTATAATGCACACTATTGTAAGGTGGGGATTTTTTGTTGAATTCAAAAGTTCTGAAAGTACTCCTTTACTTTTTATGGGTCAGGATGGGCAGCCATTAATAAAATATATGAACGTATGCTATATATCAAGATGTTACAATAAAAGTTTTCATTTTATTCCCATTTTAATAGTTCAAACACTCTATAATTTTTTTTAAATATGAGAGCTTATCCTAAGAAATATAACAATTAAAATAGATTTATTTTGCACATAATATTTAAATTATTTTGTTTATGGTCAAGTTTAAAATCTCGAATTTCTTAAACCTAGGTGGCCTAATGTTATTATTTCTAATTTTTAAAGACTACAGTAATAACAACTACTATTTGCACTTGCCCTTTCTCATTCTTGTGATAATCACACTTTTTGTTTGCGCATCCCTGTCGGAATTTTCTACATTCCCCAGTATCACGTCACGTTTATAGCAGTAGTTACAATTATTAGGAAACTGGGTCTAGCTTCATAAACTTGACTTTAGATAACCAAAGAAGATAATTTATGGTTTGATTGATGTTTTCCGGGTACGTCAACTTCTACGGGTGTTAGTCCCGTTGCTGTTTGGAATGTTTTGTTCGTGGAGGTGGTGGTTTTCTTGCCACACTGGGCGATGACATCGGCGCCGACCTGTATGTCGACTTGCAGTAATATCCTTCTCTAGGTACACCCCAAGAAGGACACTGCTCCAGCCAGGACATGATTTAAGCTCGGGACTTCTCTCTCGAGATGATAATGTCGTGTATGCAAATGTGTGGGTGGGTGGGTGGGTATGTTTGTGTGTAGGGCAAGAAACGGAAAAGGAAGAGCTAGGTAAGGTCCCGTGCCCGCTTGGCCCCTGACCCCTTCGTCCATGTAGGGATTTGCTCCGGCATTCGCCTGTTGTTGGTTGGAGAATCCAGAGAAAAGAACAAATGGAAGAGGCCGCCCGTAGAATTCATCTTCTGACTGTGACTGAATTCGCCCTGGCCACGTAGCTAATATCGAAAAATTGCCACTGTCAGGACTTGAACCTAGGAACTTGCCGTTCAAACCGCTTCAGAATCAGCATCTCGGAGCTAATTTCAGCTGGTTCAAACAGGATAAAATTTAATGCAGTTGATACATTACAAACAAGGAAATCTGCCACGAGGATTTCGTTACTTGTTGTAGAAAGAAATCCTGGGTTATTATGACAATTGAGTTCCAATAATTCTTTTAAGAACTGACTGATGTTTTCGGGTGCTAGAGTCACCAGTCCCGTAAGTGTAATACATGTTTTTTTTATCCCAAGAGTTGGCGGTGATAATTACTCGCTGGATGACGAGATCTATATGTCGTTCTACAGATTGATCCCCAACAAGTTATCTCCCATCAGCGAGCTCTGCCTCCAGATCAGACACTCCCTAAGCTTTCATCTGGTCTCCCACAATGTGTGATAGTGTGTGTAAGTAAGGGGTGAGGATAGTTGAAGGAAGTGAAAGAGAAGCAAAGTTCGCGCTCGGTCCGTGGCTCGTTTGTTAGGTTACTGATCCTGCGTTTGTCTGGTGGTGATCGGAGAAACCACTGAAAATTATCGCTCAGTGCAGCCAATAGGTATAATATTTCTCCAGGCAGTGGATGAACACGACGTTGCTACGGAGTCAGTTTCGACAATTCTGCCATCGTCGGGACGCAAACCCCAGGTCATAGACATTGCAGTGCAATCTATTGATGCCCTGATCCACCTACATCAGGATCTATGATGAAACATCTCCTAATTTCTTAAAGTCTCACTTAATATGATCAAAATGAATATAATAAATTTATATTAGTTAATGTGTAGAAATTGGTCAAATTAAAAGTGTTGTTAGGAAACCCTAATGATAGTGAGGGGTGTAATGAAAACTTGTACTAAGGCCGCATTAGTCTGAGAATGGTAGTAAATTCATTACAACATTACACGTGTTTTCCCTAATACACGAATCTCGAACTAGAAAAAAATAAATGAAAAAAGAGCCTCTTGCAATGCGATGCAATATAATTCTAATAATCTAACAACACGAAAACTGCATCTAACAATGGCAGAAAGAATCGTAAATAGAAGTGTATAACTTATTTTCAAAACTATGAAGAGGTATCGATTGCCATTGCTCGTGGTATCCATAAGATTGACTTGCATGTTCGTACCGGAGCGACACACACAAAAAACCAACATAATTACTTAGATAGTTTTATTTTGAACCGGGGAGTAAAGAACACTTAGGGTTGTCGCTAACCCGGTCCACAGCCCACGTAGTAACAAACGCTTTGGGCATCGGCGTATACAAACGTTTCGCTGTGCCATAACGGGGCTTCCCTTTGAACCGCCCTCGCTTGTTCATGCCAGCGCCAAGTAGGGGAGCCAGCCCAAACAACGCATCGCAGCACTCGAAACTAAATTACGCAACAAACAAGCTGGAATTGAGTCATAGTCGCATACAGTCGTCTCGTTTTCTTTTAGTCCGCTATGTTGCCCACTCCCGCCCCCGCCCGTTGTAATGCATTAATTGCGTTCTCCTTTTATATGCGCGCCTGAATTAGCCCCCCTCTTTTTTTTTGGTGCGCGAGAGAAAGCGGAAACCGTAAAGTCAGGCCGCGCGGCGCGGCGTGGCGGCGGATGTGTCACGTTCAAACAGGGCCTATTTAAAATATGAAATTATACCATGAATGTTACACAAACGTGTAATTGTGCGTTTGCAGCGCGCAGTTTTCGTTCTTTCCCCGCCCCTGTCGTCGGCGCTCGCGGCCGGCGCGGTGACCGCCGCCCGTCCGAGCGTCCACTCCAGCCATGAACCCGATAAAAATTCCCATATACATGCATAGCAGATCCGCGGGCCGGACGACTGGGAGTCGAGGCGGGCGGGGCGGAGCGGGGGCGGGGCGGGCCCGCGACAGACATCACAGAGAGCCGCTCGCTCTCGTCCACCCCCGCCAGCTGCCCCCGTCCCTGCCCTCTCCCCCGCGCCCGCTCCAGTTCGGCCCGGCCCGGCCAGGCCCGGCCCTGTGCAGCGCGCCCGTCCCCGCCCTCTCGCGAAATATCACCCCATGAAGGGAGGATTCGTAACTGTGACTGGTTTATTTCATTTCGCTGGTTGTCGCGTGCACGAGAGTGCTAGAGCGGGTCGCCCCCCATCGTTCTGCATATTCGCGCACGCACATGAACACCGAACGCGACCAGTCGCGACTGTTCCCCCCTCTCCCCCTCTGCCCCGCCCCTCGACACCCCTCCCCGCCACGGCCTCGGCGTCCCGCGCTCAGTGACAGAGTAAGCTCCGTGTTAACTTCGTATTCCATTGTGTGCGTGTGTGTGTGAATTTTTGTTGTCGCTGTCCCGCAGCTGAAATTCACTTTCGTCCGATGTGAACCCGACGCTGAGCTCAGCGATCGTAATGAACCTAATGCCCGAATATCCATCAATCAACGGTTTTGAAATTAATATTGCAATATAAATGGAATCCGATAGTCGTGACCGCAAGAATGTGTCGCCCAGGCTCGTTCTCCGGTATGCGAGTTATGTGGGTATTCAGTCTGGACGCAACTGGACACTGTTGCTGGCCTTTCGTGCTTCTTGCTCTGCCAACGGAAGGTAGAGATCGGTGTACGTTTGAACGTGCAGGAATGTGTGGGAGAGTATGGTATTTTCGTATGTAAATGAATATTTTTAGGTGACAAAATTTATCGGACAAAGTTTCCAGTAAAAATTGAACAGTGTCAGCGAAGGAAATTATAACTCGTCCTGTTTCCCTGTACATTCCATTTGGCATGTCTTTAAACATTTTTTTTTATTTGGTGAAAAATAGTCTTGGGCAAAGTTGCATGTAACATAAAGAAAAAAGCAAATAAGCTAATACGAACGAAATCATTTGAATGTTTATATTGTAACGCGACGTCTTTTATTGTATCCCCCACCATAGGTTATGAATACACTTATTCTCATAAGAGCTTAAAATAATAAGATATGTGAGAAAGTGCTCATAACACTATTATTTAAATAACAAATAGTTTACTCTACCAAATACAAGGTGCATGCCCTTTCATAAACATAAGACAAATGTCTGCAAGTTCAATTACAACAACACCTGGGTATTAGGATTGTCAAACAAGTCTACCACGGCAAAGTTCTGTTCCTCACATCTAGATTGTGCGTATCTAATTTACTTAGTAATTCCCTCATTGATATTAATTGAAAAGTAGATTTTCGTTCCATAGTCGCCAAATCACATCAAATTGTAATCTAAAATAATATCAAAGTATACAAGAAAACCAACTTGTAATTAGTTTGTATATTAAAAGTCCTCTCATGAGTAATCAATCTCCTTTGAATAGTGAAGCAAAGAAAAACATTAAAGGCGAAATTTACAATCGTAGTTTCTCAAACTGTACAGGCATGATATCAATGTCTTATAGTACTCATTAATTCCCTTTAATTAGAACAACGTGTGATAATGTTCATAAATATAAAGATTAATTTCTAATAATGTCTCTCACACCACGTCTCTAGCATTTCTTCTCGGGATGTTTACCTTTACTGTCGACACCAACTCACCAGTTGTAACGACTCTTGGAAATCACATATTTAAGTGTTACCTTAAAAATATTAAAGAAACATATATTTTTTCTAATGAAGAATTACTCTTAAAATCAAAATTTAATCTGGCGTTATTCATTTTTACACATAATAAGGAAGCACCATTAAATATTTACTTCCATCTTATTACACTTTATTTTCTGAGCTTAATTAAACAATATGCCTATAAATATTTCCTTCTTGGTAATACGTCTGGCTGAAAAAGAGGCATGGCAAAAGATATATCCGTAAAATTATCTACTTCTCGAAGAAAAACTAGGTCATTTTATTTTTCACATGCTGACATGCACAAATTTTATTTGGAATAAAAACATGTGTAATGTCAGCGAGAATATATTTTTAAGACTTATGTTAGATAATACCTTCGTTAACACAGTTTAGAGAGCTGTAATTGGATATTTTACTTATGTCGACAACATTTGTTTCCTAAAAACGATATACTTTGATTCAAAGTTTACGTTATATTTGTGTCTGTCTGTTAAATGTTATGGATTAAAATAGTTATTGATTATAGACGGTCAATTCCAAATTCTTAGAAACGTTGTGCCATTCAATAAAACATTTTTTTGGAATTGACTGTCTATATTCAATAGATATTTTAATCCATTCCATTTAATTTTTCTTCCTTCTAGTTATTTTTGTCTTTCTCGTATGGCACGTCCTCTACTCCTCTGTTACTGTTCTGCTACTGTTCTGCTACTGTTGTGCCACTGTTGTGCCACTGTTGTGCCACTGTTGTGCCACTGTTGTGCCACTGTTGTGCCACTGTTGTGCCACTGTTGTGCCACTGTTGTGCCACTGTTGTGCCACTGTTGTGCCACTGTTGTGCCACTGTTGTGCCACTGTTGTGCCACTGTTGTGCCACTGTTGTGCCACTGTTGTGCCACTGTTGTGCCACTGTTGTGCCACTGTTGTGCCACTGTTGTGCCACTGTTGTGCCACTGTTGTGCCACTGTTGTGCCACTGTTGTGCCACTGTTCTGCCACTGTTCTGCCACTGTTCTGTTACTCCTCTGCTATTCTGCTACTACTCTGCTACTACTCTGCTACTACTCTTCTACTACTCTTCTACTACTCTTCTACTACTCTTCTACTACTCTTCTACTACTCTTCTGCTACTCCTCTGCTACTCTTCTGCTACTCCTCTGCTACTCCTCTGCTACTCCTCTGCTACTCCTCTGCTACTCCTCTGCTACTCCTCTGCTACTCCTCTGCTACTCCTCTGCTACTCCTCTGCTACTCCTCTGCTACTCCTCTGCTACGCCTTTGCTACTCTTCTGTCACTCTTCTGCTATTTCTTTGCTACTGTTCTGCTACTACTCTGCTACTGTTCTGCTGCTACATTGCTACTCCTCTCCTCCACCGCTACTCCTGGTCCAGCTCGCACCTCCCCATCTCGTGGCCTTCCCTACCCCCGCAGCCTCACCTCATCCGCGGAGCCTCGCCCTGAGACGCCGCGTGGGGCGCCTTCTCAGCGAGCGAGCAGCCTGGCGCGGAGCGGGACGGAGCGGGGCGGAGACGACGGGTCGGAAGGGAAGGGAAGGGACGGGGGACGGGCCGCCACCACTAAGCGGCGTCCTAATTGCACGGGACACGTTGACATTTCACGCCTCCGATTCAATTAAGCTCATATCGCCGTGCCGGACGGTCCATCGGCGGCCCGGCCCGGGTCGGGTCGGCGGCGGGGGCGGGGGCGAGGCCGGGGGCGGGGGCGGGGGCGGGGCCGGGGGCGGGGTTCGGCATCCGCCGTGGCTTCGGCACCTGCCCCTGGCCGATCCCACAACCCACCCCCACTTTCTACCCACGCGCGTTGCGCCCACTCTCAGTAATTACATTGGAGCGGCGCGGACAATAAATTAGTATGCTGTGATGAATGGTATAATTTAGAGCAAAATTTCTCCCATTCAATTCCGCATTACGCCTTCGGCGTTCATGGAGGAGAAGAAGTGGGAATTAAATTTATCGCAGTTCCGAAAGCCGCTCACTGAGCCGCTAAGTTAGGATAGCGGAATTCTGAGACGGTGAAGAGAAAGCGAATTTAGCGTTAGGAACGGTTCATAAAACCGGTAAGTGTTCGAGCGAGTCGAGAACGACCGACTCTAACGAGTGGGAGAGTTTAATATCGGATTGGGGACACAAAATGGCCCTTAATCACACAACCATCAAAAATAATTTAATTGCTGGTTCTTATGCTGATTGATCGCAAAAAATTGAAATTTTATTCTCAGACTTGGCTAGTTTAGGCTGTGCAGAAAAAAAAGCAATGTCAGCACGTGATTTAAAATGAGATAAAATATTCAACTTATTGCAAAATTTAGTTAGAGTAATTTTGGACTCCAAAAGATATCTGATAATCAATTGCCCCCAACGATATTATTTCTTCTGGTATTAGTGATACTGATTTCTAGAATCTCAAACGACTCGCTATCAAAAGATTTAGAATCATCGAAGTGGGACCTATCACCTCACGTGACTTTATCATTGTATATTTTTTTCAATTTTTGTGTAAGAAAAAAAAATTTTGTTTTTGTAGAAATTTCGAGATTACATAAAAATTAACTTTACACTTTCATTATCTCTTTCATTTTAACGTACAGATGTTGTTTCCCCTCGGTGAGTAGAGTAGTTTTCATTTAATGAGAACAACTTTTCCTTTATTAGCCTCATGGAGTATTTGATGCATTAGCAGTAATGCTATTGGAATTAGTTATACAGTACACGAGAAAGGTTTATTTTGTATGTGCATTGAAGAAAATGTGAAATTGCCGAAAATTGCAAAACTTCTGAACTTCTGTGGAAGAACGGTCGTTGAGTAGCATTCAAAACGTCTTTTAACCTAGCCATTTGTCTCTCGAATAGGATCTTTATTAGATGAGTTTCTCTTTGTTCCTTCCTGATCTGTCTATAATAACACATTACTGACAATGTAACAAGATAGGATTTTTCACCCGAGCTTTATCTTTATTGTACAGGATAAAGTCCTTATTTTTACTGTGCACTGAAAGCAGCATTTTGGACTATGATAGTCTATGTATAATCTGTGGATTCACTATTTGGATAGCTGATCATAAACAAATTTTTCCATTAGTTCTCTTTTACAAAAACCGTCAGAACCGCTCGCGAGTCCCCAAATGGCGAAAAAAAACAACAGATCATATGACTCGCTCACTCTTCCCCGCCACAGCGCAGGTAAAGTGTCATCTGCGCGGATATCGGCACTCGACAAATAACACATTGCGCGCGCTGCAAGTCGCTTCCTTCCCATTGTCGCTTATCTACCGCTGGCAAACGCCCATTCACGGTAAATTAAACTCTTATTATAAAAGCCGCCAAGAATAACATCCCCGCCCCGCGAGCGGGCGTCAAAAATAACAGCGCCGCCCGAGATAGAGAGCGGATCGATACTCGCGAATCGATCTGATTTCGCTCGTCCCTTCCCCATACAACATACACGAGATAAAATTGTATATGCATTCATCGCATTGTTACACCGCGCGCGCTCCCCAATCACTCGGATCAACTGTTGTTTTTCAGCGGCGCCAGAAAAGCTCTGCCGGCCACTCCGGCGTCTGCGCGCGCAAAAAAACGGCGTCGCAAAGAATAATAAAAAATCGTAATTGGAACTGTCAAAGCCTGTCACATCAGATAAGGAAATTTTGATTCCATTGGATTGGCCGTCCTTTAATTGCGATACGTGCGCGCGCATGCGCAATGGCCAAACCAGCTTGGACGACACTGTAGAAGAACGTGGGCGCATGCGAATGCCGGGCGGATTGATTGATTGTTAATGATTCAAGTCATTATTCCCGTAAGTGTGGTACATGTTTTCCCTCGGGAGGTGGCGATGGTCTTCCTTCGTTGGATGGATTGATCCGGTGTCGATCTACCGATGACACCGCCCCAGCCGGGACAAGCTCTAAGCTCAACACTGGCTCCCCGGCATGTGTGATAGTGGAGTGCATGTACGTGTGTGTGTGTGTAAGTAAGGGGTGAGGATAGGACAAGGAAGGGGAAGGAATGATCGCGCTCGGCCCGTGGTCCGTTTGTTGGGGTACTTTTGGGAGGGAGGAGGGACGCTGGTGGAGGGCCAGGAGATGGCGCAGAGAGGTTGCGTCTGAGTGCGGAACCGGTGTTCTCCGGGATGAAAAGAGGTGGAGAGGACGCGTGAGGCCCCGATGACGGTTCGGGTGATGCGCGGAGGCGACACGGAGCGTCGACTGGTCGTGCAGCTGATGAAATGACGCGGAGCCGGAACGAGGAGGGACGTAGGAATGGAAGTGTCTTAGAGATGGCGCGGGCGCTGGCGCAGGGGTTGGCTCAGGTTTTGGTGAGGGGCTTGGCACTGGGTTTGGTCCGTGGGTTGGCTCGGGTCTTGGCGCGGCTCTTGATGCTGGGCTTGGCACGCGTTTTGGCGTGAGGTTTGGCTTATGTCTTGGCGAGGTGCTTGGAACGAGGGTTGGCTCAGAGCTTGGCAAGGGGCTTGGCACTGGGCTCGTAACGTGGTTTGGCGAGGGGCTTGGCGAGGGGCTTGGCGAGGGGCTTGGCGAGGGGCTTGGCGAGGGGCTTGGCGAGGGGCTTGGCGAGGGGCTTGGCGAGGGGCTTGGCGAGGGGCTTGGCGAGGGGCTTGGCGAGGGGCTTGGCGAGGGGCTTGGCGAGGGGCTTGGCGAGGGGCTTGGCGAGGGGCTTGGCGAGGGGCTTGGCGAGGGGCTTGGCGAGGGGCTTGGCGAGGGGCTTGGCGAGGGGCTTGGCGAGGGGCTTGGCGAGGGGCTTGGCGAGGCGCTTGGGGAGGGGCTTGGCGAGGGGCTTGGCGAGGGGCTTGGCGAGGGGCTTGGCGAGGGGCTTGGCGCCGGGCTTGGCGCCGGGCTTAGCGCCGGGCTTGGCTTGGCGCCGGGCTTGGCTAGGGGTTTGGTTTGGGACCATGCGTTGGGTATGGAACGGGTGCTGGCCCCGGCTTTGGCGCTGTGAGACACGGTCGGGACGGCGCGGTGGAGTGCAGCCCAGTGCGGAGCACGGACGTGGCGCTAGGGAGGTAGGCGGAGCGCAGTAGGGGGCGGTGGACGTGTAGGCGGGAGGGGCGGAGTTAGATTCGCGTCCGATTTGCCTCGTGCTCCGCCCTAATAGCGACTGTGCGAGATTACGAAGGCGGCATTCGGAGTTCCGTTCGGCGCCATGAATTCGCCATCAGGGCTGGCGCACTGGAAGCGGAATGAAGAAGGGTGGCGGGGGTTGAGGGGGTGCATCGTCGTGGAGAGGCGGTGGGAACGGTGAATGACAGGGCTTGGTGAGAGCGAAGCGACTAGGATGAAGCCAATATTGCATCAGACGATTTCTAAGAGATATGAAGCATCCAAAAGGGAAATGTGCGTAGAGAAGCTCAGTGAGGGATGAAAGTGGCCCATTCACTGACATGAGACGAAACGCTCTTATATAGAACTAATGGACAGATTCTGAGAAATTACGTTCTCATGAGATATGAATAGGAAGGTAATTCATATAGTATATTCCTTTCAAATGGTAGATCACATGCACAGAAGCTCTAATGAGTGAAAGTGGTGCGTGTAGTACATTTGCAAGGGGAGATCGAAAGTTTGTTGACTTGAGGGAAATAGAAATGTTTGATGGCGTGAGGCACAAATTTCTTAAACTTTCCCAAAATTTCGCAAGAATTCTGGAGTAATGTTCTTTTACTCCTAATTTTATTTGATTCCAAAGAATTATATCTTCGATTTTTGCATCAAACTCAGCATAATTAATGTACATTTCACAACAAAAGTAATAATAATAAATACGGATTATTTATAACTTTTAAACTCAACTGTCAGAACATATTACAATATTGGACTCAATTTTTTCATTAGGTCACACTTATTCTGTAATGCAGCCTTTGAAAATCTTATTACACAGCCCTGGTAAGGAAAAAGTAAATAAACCTACTTTCTAAATTTAGAAAAAAGTCCTCTATCATGTGGTGTAGCCAGAATCCATGTTTTGTCGTTAGTTGTATTACTTTTTATTCAGTGCCTCTAATAGGCAATGGACGCAGAACGAACCTGGGGCAATACTCCGCCGCGTGCTGTCCAAAGCGCGCGTGCCCGCAGGGAGCCACGCGAGGCGGCCAGAGCACGGCCGCGTATGCGTGGGTGCGCGACGGCAGCGCGGCAGGGCGGCGCCGCCGAGAATTATCGTGTTAGCCGAGTGCGCGTCGCACTCGTGCTCTTTGATCCCCGCTGCGGAGCCTCATTCGGTTATCTCGAGGGCTGCGCGCCTCGCTAAACAAGAGTCTGCGCCGTGCTGAGCGGCTCGACTCGGCGTTCTACGCCCCGCCCCCTCCCACCTCGCTCCGCCCCGCTCCGCCCCGCCCCGTCCCGCTCCGCCCCGCCCCGCTCCGCCCCGCTCCCCCCCGCTCCGCCCCGCTCCGCCCCGCTCTGCCCCGCTCCGCCCCGCTCCGCCCCGCTCCGCCCCGCTCCGCCCCGTTCCGCCCCGCTCCGCCCCGCTCCGCCCCGCTCCGCCCCGCTCCGCCCCGCTCCGCCCCGCTCCGCCCCGCTCCGCCCCGCTCCGCCCCGCTCCGCCCCGCTCCGCCCCGCTCCGCCCCGCTCCGCCCCGCTCCGCCCCGCTCCGCCCCGCTCTGCTCCTCTCTGCTCCGCTCCGCTCCACCCCACTCCGCTCCACCCCACTCCACTCCACCCCACTCCGCTCCACCCCACTCCGCTCCACCCCGCTCCTTCCCGCTTCGCCCTGCTCCGCCCTTCCCCGCCCCGCTGCCCAGCTGCCCTGCACCCTCGCGCGGAGGTTGCCACGCTCATTTCCGTCACACCCAGCCAACATGCCGCTCTGCAACGCCCCACTCTGACTCGTCACTTCACGTCGTTACTAGACGCCCCGCCTCCCCACGCTCTCCCACATCTCAGTACCCCATTCATATACACCACGCCACGCAACCACACGCCACCCCACCCCAGCTACCCCAACCTCACGCCACCTCACCCCACGCCCCGCCCCGTCACTCGCCACAGCGTCATCTCCCCGCCCTCTCACGTCCTGCTCCACCACGCCACGCTACTTCACATAACGTCACGCCACCTCACGTCACCTCACGCCACCCCACCCACTCCGCGCCCCGACCCTCCATGCCCCGCCCCGCTCCGCCACACCCCGCCCCGCCACGCCACGCCACACGCCGCCCCGCAACGCCACGCCACGCCATGCTAGGCTAAGCATGGCCATCGTCTCGCTCCACTTCGCCAAACCCGGGTCCCCAATACAACCCACTATTAACTTCCCGTCCTTTGCTCCTCTCTTTTGCCCGCCTTCTCTCCACGCTCTTCTTTCCCCGTCCTTCCCTCCACATAATTCGCTACCCTCCCTCCTCCTCCCACCCTACGCTCTCCTAGCCTCGGGTTTTCCATCGCGCGCGGAACATCTCTGCAAGTCGAGTATTCGCCGCTCGCCATCCGCTCGCTCACTCGCTCGCTGATAAAACCTGTCGGCGTTCTCACGGCGGGTAATTGGGGCGCGCATTCAGAGACGCGCGCGCCGCCTCCTCTCGGAAGTAGAACGCATTTATCTGCGCGAGCGGTTAATTTTTGGTGCGAGAGGCGGAGGCGCAGGTGGCTGCAGGTTCGCTGGCGGCGGCTGTTGCGGTGGTAGAGGCTTTTGCGGGAGCAGAAACCGTGGCGGAAGCGGTGCGGTGGTAGGGTGAAGCCTGGTGGAGGCCTGGTGGAGGCCTGGCGGAGGCCTGGGGGAGGCCTGGGGGAAGCCTGGGGGAAGCCTGGGGGAGGCCTGGGGGAGGCCTGGGGCAGGCCTGGGGGAGGCATGGGGGAGGCCTGGGGGTGGCCTGGGGGAGGCCTGGGGGAGGCCTGGAGGAAACCTGGGGGAGGCCTGGGGGAGGCCTGGGGGAGGCCTGGGGGAGGCCTGGGGGAGGCCTGGGGGGAGGCCTGGGGGAGGCCTGGGGGAGGCCTGGGGGAAACCTGGGGGAAACCTGGGGGAGGCCTGGGGGAGGCCTGGGGGAGGCCTGGGGGAGGCCTGGGGGTGGCCTGGGGGAAGCCTGGGGGAGGCCTGGGGGAGGCGGGGATGATGCAGAGATGAGGCGGGTACGCGGGTAGGCGGGAGGCGGGTAGGCGGGAGGCGGGTACGCGGGTGGGCGGGGTGGCGGGTAGGCGGGTAGGTGGGGGGGCGGGAGGTGGGAGGCGGTTGACTAGAGCGCATGTTGAATGAATGCGATCCGCGAGGGAGAGCGACGTGAGTAGTGTTCACAATATATACTGAGGATGTGAATCAAGAAGTGAATTTAGTGGGCGAGAATGTGGGAATGTGCGTGTGCGCGATGTATGGAAAGTCTGACGGCTGATAGGCTATTTACTGGAGGAAGTGAGATGGAGGAGCGTGGAGCTGGGTGATTTGAAGTGCGGTTTCCTGGTTTAACTTCACTGGATCGTAGTTGAACTGTGATATTTTTGCGAAATGTCTCTCAGCGTATAGTCTATACAGTTACGTACTGCAGCTAGGATCATTGACATTTCATATATAACTATTCGTATTCCTCATGTATATATCTTGCTCGTTCAGTGTCAGGAAATGAAAATATGTTCCTCAATTCATTCACGTATATAAAAAAATACTTTTTTAATTAAAGATAATGCTTTTAATCAGTGGAACACAGAGCACTGGTTTACGTGATATTTATTCACTGAAAAGAGAACAATATATACACATCCTTGTGAAGTGTCAGTGAATCAGACCTAGGGCTGAAGAGTGTATTGATTACAATGCTTGACTTATATTCGGTTTTCTTTTCATCTAAAAAATTAAAATGTTAATAAACTTTGCAATTTTTTCCTGAGATTCCGGGTTTGATAATAAACCGAATGTGACAGTTTGTTTCCCTACGGGTTCTCCAATTCTCTCACAATTTTATCCCATTTCTGGAATTATATAGATATTTTGGGGTGGATCCGTATCGCAATACTTAATCAATTATTTTAAAATATATTTTGAAATATATGATTTTTTTTCAAAACAAAAATTAAATAGAAAATTTCCTTCAAAATATTAAAAAATATTCCAGATGCCATTTCCTCCTACATATTAATCTGTAACTTACACAAACAATACGTTTGTTCACAGATCCAGGGTAAATTCATAATAAAGTGAAACCACGTTCTTAGAGTTTAGCGGAGAAACTGAACTGATGATGTAGCTGATTGCGTTGTTTTGCCACCGGTTTCGCGGATGAGTTGCCTCACGATGGCACCTCGCCTGCCCCCCCGCCTGCCCCCCTCCCCCCCTCCCCCTATTCCCCACCGACGAGGGCTTGAGCGCCGCCTTCAGGCGTCGCAGGGCGGCTTTCGCCGGCAATCTTCGGCTTTCTGCACGCGAAGATTACCCCCGCGCGCATTCGCTCATCAGCGCTCGCCCCCACCCCCTCCCCCACCCTCGACCCCGCCGCTCCCGGGAGAAACAAATGACGGCACAATTACCGCTGTTCTTTCCGGAGGACCTCCTGTCGCCGTGGCAACCGGAAGCGAGACGCCTCCCCCACCCTCGGCCGTGCATCCACTCGCTAACACAGTTTCGTATGACCGCCCTGCCGCTTCCGCACTACCGCTCTCTACCCACTCCCCTTTCACCCCCTCCACCTTATCTCTGCATCTTCCCCGACTTATCTCTCCGTCTCTACTCCATGACAACTTTCCCTTCTTTGACGCCATCATTATTCCTTTCTTCCGCCTCTACCCTCTATCTCGTCTTCCGCTTCTACCCTCTATCTCGTCTTCCGACTCTATCCCTGCCTTCTCTTCTTGTCTCACCCCTCACCCCAAATTCCATCGCCTCTTCCCGTCTTCTCCCCCGCCGCTCCCTCCTCATCTCTTCCACTACACCTGCTTTCTTAGCAGCTTTTAATGCTCGCCGTTAACAACCTCGGCCATCTTTTCTACCCCACTGCCATTGCACAGCATCCGACCGTTTTTACCGCTGACCCATTTCCGCGTCCGTTTTCCTCTTCCGTGGTTCCCCCTACGGCAGTCACCTCAGTGGCTCCCGCCCCTGCTCGTCCGATCTGTCTCAGCATAACCTTATTGTCTTTTTCGTCTCCTGCCGCCCCCTATTCCACTGTTTCCCTCCTCGAGGGAATCTCGACGCACTTTATATCGTAACGCGTTTCTTCCATTCCCCACCCCACGCCCCACTTACCCCCAATCCTACCTCTTGACTTCTGCTGGCGTCCACCCTGTCCTCCTCGCGGGTTTTTTCCGCCCTCACGTTCCATCTCCCGCGCGTCGCAACTGCCTTAGCAGTCATTACTGCCCCGTCGTCGTCTGCAAAGATCTCGGGGCGGGGCGGGGGCGCCGGTCGTTTCTGCCGCCCGCGCCGCCCCCTGCGGCCGCCGCCGGAAAGGCTCTCCGCCCGCCACGCCCCGGGCGACGGATGTCAATTATTTAGATGCACAGCGGGTAATCAACTTTCCACGCGGAGCGGGGCAGGCGCCGCGCATCGTAATTATGCCGGAAATGACCTCGCAGCTGCCTCCCCCCGCGCCCGCCCTCCTGCCCCGCCCCGCGGCTGACGATGTCGTTGCCTCGTAGCTCAGCCCGAGGTCTGCGTGGCGCCACAGCCTGTGTGTGTGTGATGCAAACTGCCAAAGCAAAGTAGTGTACACACGCATTATTTATTTTGTTGTGTGAAATATTTGTTTAGTTGTATGCTTCTTGATTTATGCGACTTACAAATTATTTAAATTTTGATTCCCTTTATTTCTTTCTTTTTAAAATATGAAGCGATAACAGCGGATAATTATTCAATTCCTCATACATATCACAGTGAGTGTGGTCCAAATGTTATTGGAATGGGACAAAAGTGTGTTGACCAGCGCGGATAGCAGAGGTCGCTAAGTCTGAAGAGCTATAGCTGTCTCGTGCTTGAAGGGCCGCCGTTTGGATGTATGTGTGTATACGTACACTGTTACCGTTACTCCCAATGTTACTTACAGTGATCGCTATATGATCTTAATAGTTGAAGAGAGAAGTTAAATAAGTAAAAATAAGGTTGTTTCTAGAAAAATATCCAGCCCTGTGTTATGCTGCTGTGACTGGCGGGTTCCAGATCATTTGGACAGGTTAGGGGCCGTGAAATGTTGACCTGCTATCGACACATAACTTGTACGTTTAGTGGAAAGTTCACAAGTTTCAGTTCAATAATACTTGCTGAAAAGTCTTGTTTGTATTAACTGTATATTATCCATAAATTCTACATGCAGGTACCTTATTTCTTCTTAGAATGATCTTTGAGGCAACTGACATCCCCGTGATGCGTCGGCATATCTTGTAGCTGAACTGCAGACAATAAAGTTTTGAAGAACTTGTTGATAACCGTCAACATTGAAAACGAAAACGAATACCCGAAATTTCGTCACAAAAGTGCATTAATGAATTATATTCAGAATAAATTACTTTAAATTTTCGTTTCAAGTGAAATCTCAGTGTTCTTAACATTTACTCACTCTTAGAAAGGAATGCTGATCTAATAGAAGTAATTAAAAAGCATTGTTTTTGTAAAATCATTGAAATTAATTATTCAATTATAAATTTACGAATATACTTGAATTATCTCGCGTTTGCTGTAAAGTGAGAACTCACACCAAATATCCTGCCCAGTTTATCGTTCTTTTTGCTTCAGATGATTTAATTTTCGATATCCGAATTTCATTCTTAGATCGTAAATTAATTATACTTGTAATAAAAAAATTAATTACCTCTACTTACAAGACTTTAGAATAATTTGAAAATTGTACGTTGTTTTTGTTAATGTAACTCCGTCAGTTCAATGTTCACTTTTTGTGAGTCTTAGTCTTTAAATAATTGAAGTAAATATATTTAAATTCTTCATTCAATAAAAGAAAATATCTTTAAAGGTATTTCTTCAGTGTTCTCTTCTACGTTAGTAATTTTGAATTTTTCGTCGTTAACGCCGTTTTTTCATCGTATCTCTGTCTCTCCCGTAAAGTTATTGAATGCTTTCCCTCAGCACACATTTCATTCTCCATAAACCTATTTATTACTTTACCTGTTGCATCAATGCCATTAAAAGCTAGGATTACCCAATTGATACCTTCATGTATTCATTACAGTCGCTTTTTCGTCGCAAAACCTCCATGATATCGGCTTTCCTTGCTTTCCGGTGCAGCGAGATGCTCGAGGGCCTCTTCGTGTCCGGGAGAGCACGTGCGAGGAATGGGGTACGACGCCCCCCCCCACCTCCCTGTTCCCCTCTTCTCCCCCCCCTTGTCCCCCCTCTCCCTCGCAACGCGACCTGCCTGCCTGTGCATTTTGTGTGCGCTCGAGCTCACGTAGGATTATTCATGGCTTCTAAATCAAATGTAATATTTTACCTCTCTTTGTTTCTCAGCTGATGGATGGAGTTTATTTTCATTAATAGAAATGCGAAAGTTTTCTAATTTACAAAATGGTTTGTTTTTCTTCAAATCCGACTCAATGTTTGTATTTTATCCTATTTTCCTTTAACGCAATATCAGTACACACTAACAAGCGATAGATAAAGTAATGTACTCGTATTATGTAATTTATTGCTGATAGTGTCTTTGATTATCATGAGTTCATAGCTATTGATACTCGACTAACTAAACATGGAAACATTCCTTATTTAACGTTTCTTTTAAAACAAAACAACTGTGATTCATGTTTTTCTGTAAAGAATAAAAAACAGTATTTGCATTTTACAATGGATATTCGGTAAGAATCGTAGTCTTTAGTACTGAAAGGAATTTTTAGAAAATGCTGAAGACATATTTGAATAATTGTTTAGAAAACTATAATCATTGCTTCTGAAATAATATATTAATATTACAAACAATATTTTCTATTTGAAATTTTTTGTTTGGGAAAACTCAATTTAGTTACCAACTTAGTTTTAGTTAAAGCAAACGCTACACCACCAATTGCATTGTGAGGGAGATATTTCAAGAAAGAAGGTTTTTCTCGAAAAATGTTTTATTTTTTCAGGGCTTACTTTGCAAACATTATTTTTACTTTCTCACTCTTATTTCGTAAGAAAATAAAGTATTGTAATCGTGCGCTAAAAAAGAATTAATTTTATCCAGAAAAAAACCTCTTTATTACCGGCCCCTGAAAACGAGAAAGTATTTTGTAGAAACGGAAAGCGAAAAATCTTGGTGCAATATATAGTCAGTTACTGTATCTAAGACGTGCTGTCAGGATCCACGTTTTGTGGGTCCTTGATACCAAAAAATCGATTGACGGCCAAACTTCTTTCTGTCCGTTTGTCCGCCTATATTCAGCGCTAGCATCTATCCGTTCAGCATATTTTCTCTAAAACTCATATTCTTCGATCAATGAAAATGAACTATTGGCTTTCCGAGTTTGTAACAAATGCATATTTTGATTTTTGGAGGTACTTTACGTTCAAAGTTTTCGAATTCAAATATGGTTCTAAATGTTTTGATTGAAATATGTCCTCGGATAGCAAAAAGGACGCTGAAGAGAATGGTGCAGGTCTTATCTTTGTTGTAATCCAGATTTTTTCCAAAATTGCAAAACTTAAATTTTTTTTCGTCTTCTTACAACTACAATATTGGATATCGGGATTTTTCCGTTAATGAAACCTTTTTTTAAAAGACAGTTCTTGAAATAAGGTCATGTAATTTTTTCAATAATATGATTGGTTTTCACGTAATTTTGCGTGAAATTTAGGTAGCTTTTAAATTATTTAAAATAGTTCTTTGAGTTTTCTTCTCGTATGAATCAAGGGACAGTAAAATTATTGTTGCTCGTCTCATTTCTGCCAAACTCTTTGTAATTCCGAAATTTTCAAAAATGTAATATTTCAAAACTCCAGAATTTAATAAACTCCAGAATTTAATATAGAGAATGTTACCTTACAAAAATTAACAAAATCCGTTCTAAACTATTAGTTTTTAAAAAAGGTCATGAGCAATTTTTTTGAAACAACGAGTAGTTTTCAGGTAATTTTCTCTTACAATAATGCAATTACAAGAAAATCCCCCAAAAATCGCTCCAGATTTTTTCTTTAATCCCCCCAAATAAATCAAGGAACTCTTAAAAGAATGTCTCAGATCTTTGATTGATCGTTGTCCTCCTGCATTTTCGTCAACAACGTGCGGATGTAGTGGTAATACGCACGGCGTATTAACTTAGTAGTCCTGAGCTTATATTCGAGACAGGAAAAATTTGCTGGATGAAAACACTTTTGCAGGTTTATGTAGTACTATAATTTTGCGGAAGCGTTACAAATAATACAAGAAAATATGTACTGTTTCCATCAGCAACCAGTAAAGGTATGATAACTTTTAATGCTGTAAAAATATTCCTCAGTTTCTTATAGTGGCGCTAAAATTTCCCTAATTTCGAGAAAATTTCGTTAAATTTGTTAGTTTTGTTTTAAGAATTTATTTTCAATTTAATTGAAATGTATCTTTGAAATTGCTCATAATATTACTTGTTTAAATTTATTTAGTATATTTTATCGAGTATATTGCGTCCTTCATTTCATTATCAATTGACGTCGCATGTGAGAGGTGAGTTGTGTTTGTTTGCAGGAAGGATATGTGTATTTGCCCAATTGATCCATAGTTTGCACTCACGTGAAATAGAAAAGGGTATCCTATAGGTGACTGCATTAAAGTACACAGAGAATAATATTGCGTCAAATCAACGCAAATATTTCTATTTGCACCTCCTATAATTGCAAATGAACAAAAGTAAACAATAGAGAACTTGTACCTTATCCATTTTAGAAGGTAAATGTAAATAAACAGTATGTGTTACACTGAATTATTGGTTTTTGACTAAAAATTTAGTTTAATTATTTCGAAGAGTACATTTAACGTAAGCGATACATAAATAATTTAGGAATGACATCGTTGGGCAACAAAGTGAAATATTGATGAAATCTTATCTACATCTGGAATATTTTTTATGAATCCTTAATTTTTTGGATTGATAATACTATTCAGCATTGCCTTACGCACGGTGTATTTTAGCGCGTGGATTGCAAGTACCAGATAAAAGAATCCCACAATTCTGGCAAAGTGTTTTACAATTTTAAGTAATAATATTTTGTAAGTACAAGAAGTGTCAGATGCAGATGCGAGAATTCCATGTATTTATCAAAATAATATAATAGAACGAGTTAAAACCAGAACAACATGAGCGACATTTATATATTCTCAGAAAACGTGTTTATATTACACTATATTGCAGTTGCAATGTAGTG
The DNA here is from genome assembly GCA_038098605.1 of Gryllus longicercus. Lineage (NCBI taxonomy): Eukaryota > Metazoa > Arthropoda > Insecta > Orthoptera > Gryllidae > Gryllus > Gryllus longicercus. The sequence continues at coordinate 90,882 of JAZDUA010001220.1, forward strand.
TCGTGAACATTTTAATGAACATTTTAACCGCCGCGATTTTAATGACGAAACATAGCACCAAAACTTTACAATGTTATTGACTTAAATGAACCTATTTCTCAGATTTAATTAATTGCCACTTCTATCATTCTGGTTTTCGCCCATTCAATTCTGCTAAATGAATATAAAATCACCACAAGAAGATAACCGATAAAAGCGAGGTAGAGAAAAGGAAAAACATTTCCTCGTGTGGCGAAAGTTCACTCTACAAAAATACAAGAGCTAGTGTTGTTCTGCTCATCCGCCTACTTTCCCCCAAGGGCGTGGGTGAGCTGCCGCTGCAGCGAAGCACGAGCGCCGGACGCCACTCCGCAAAGAACCCACGCGGCCCTACGCGGCGCGAGCGGAGCGTAAACTGATTAGAATACGCACAGAAGGAGGCTCAGTGCCACTCATGGGAGAGGGCGACCACAGGTGTTTATGTTGCCCACTGCGGGCGCTGCCAACGCCGCTGCTGCTCTGTTTTAAGGCAGATGTGAAAAACATCGAAGCTCTGGCGGAGCGGAGTGCGGCGGAAGTAGGTGCGGAGGACAGCAGTGCGGGAAGAGCGGGGCGAGGACAGCGGTGCCGAAGAGAGCGGTGTCGAAGAGAGCGGTGTCGAAGAGAGCGGTGCCAAAGAGAGCGGTGTCGAAGAGAGCGGTGTCGAAGAGAGCGGTGCCGAAGAGAGCGGTGTCGAAGAGAGCGGTGTCGAAGAGAGCGGTGTCGAAGAGCGCGGTGTCGAAGAGCGCGGTGTCGAAGAGCGCGGTGTCGAAGAGCGCGGTGTCGAAGAGAGCGGTGTCGAAGAGAGCGGCGTCGAAGAGAGCGGCGTCGAAGAGAGCGGCGTCGAAGAGAGCGACGTCGAAGAGAGCGGCGTCGAAGAGAGCGACGTCGAAGAGAGCGGCGTCGAAGAGAGCGGCGTCGAAGAGAGCGGCGTCGAAGAGAGCGGCGTCGAAGAGAGCGGCGTCGAAGAGAGCGGCGTCGAAGAGAGCGGCGCCGAAGAGAGCGGCGCCGAAGAGAGCGGCGCCGAAGAGAGCGGCGCCGAAGAGAGCGGCGCCGAAGAGAGCGGCGCCGAAGAGAGCGGCGCCGAAGAGAGCGGCGCCGAAGAGAGCGGTGCCGAAGAGAGCGGTGCCGAAGAGAGCGGTGCCGAAGAGAGCGGTGCCGAAGAGAGCGGTGCCGAAGAGAGCGGTGCCGAAGAGAGCGGTGCCGAAGAGAGCGGTGCCGAAGAGAGCGGTGCCGAAGAGAGCGGTGCCGAAGAGAGCGGTGCCGAAGAGAGCGGTGCCGAAGAGAGCGGTGCCGAAGAGAGCGGTGCCGAAGAGAGCGGCTGCGAAATATTGAATTGATGATTGGGAGAGCATTTGCAGAAACTGCTACAAGCAACGTTCTGTGCATCGTCTTGCTGTGTTCTCGTCAGGCGAGAAAATTCTGAAAAGACGACTCATAATTTACAAATATTAACACTTTGCCGTACAAATCGTTAAGTATCGAAGAGATTGCCATGATTACCTTTGTTTGGGCTAAAATAAACGTTTTTCTTACGAATTTCACGCCGCTTTGAGCCGTGTTGCGAATCGTTGGTTCACGGAGATTACATAAATGCTTGCTCTCAAACCTACCAACCAACTTTCAATGCGCCCCATATGCGTATTGACAAGCTTCTCTGCATGATTGCTATGAAACTGCTCGCAGACCTAGGTTCTCAAACAATGCGATCTCGTCGTGTCTATGTGAAAAAATTGGATTCGCGAAAATCTTAGCGCCAGATTTGAATTAAATTGGCCGCCTATATGCCAACAAAAATAATAATTAGGCCGCTTATGCTATACGTGTGCCCAACATGGATCAATGCCTCTCAAACAAACGTAAACTGAATTCAAGTGATGCAAAACAAATTCCTCCGAATAGCAAAAGATGCTCCATGGTTCTTATGTAACTGACTACTCCATATCACGAATCTTCCACCACATAGCCCACCTCTCTAATAACTTTTATTCAAATATAAAATAAATAGCCCAAGCCTCTCACTATAATCTAGCATCAATAAACTATTTCCCAACCTGTTTTAAAAATAGATTCCCATTATAAGCATTCCTAAATATTTTCTCACACAATAACTAAAATAGTAGATACTCTAAGAGATCTCTTCATCAATTTATAGTTAGTATAGTTAAATGTTAAGTTAGAATAAGAAACGCTATTAGTCAACAAAATGCATATGAAATGTTAATAATATTGAACTATCAACAAAAAGCTTAAAAACAAAAAAACATCTCGTATTTCGCCTCACGTCATTCTACTCTGCGAACGGCTAGCGACGCCGCGCGGAAATCTCAATAGCACCGCTCCCGTTGTCTCTCGAGGAGAGCTGGCTATGTGCTACCTAGGACTAGAGAAGAGAGGCTTTAGTAGAGACCCTGTGAACAAGAACACAGAGATAGAAGCGTCTTTGTTGGATAGAAGCATTAACGTTCTCATAATATTTTCTGGTAATTTGTAATACGATTACAAGGCAGAAGTTCAGTATTATTTTCCGCGGCGGCTGAGAGCAGTTACAAAAAAAAAAAAAAAGTTACGTGGGATGACGGTGGTGCTGTCCTCTACGAACCTTGTCTTCTCAGAACTGATAGAGTAGTGCCCGCGGTATCACGTGTGCATGCACCTGACCTTTGCAGTGGCCCTAGGGTCGATGATTTTGAGAAGTCCTGCATTGCAGTATTACTCGTAAAAATACTCATTGCAGTAGTCATCAAGATTTTCCCTGCAGCAACCTTCAAGACAGTCGTTTCGAGCTCAACTATTTTGTTTGCCCGACATTAACCATTTTTCGTGTAGATTTTATAATTTATATTTCGTTTCGGTTCTGTTTTTTCTGGTGTGTAATTTTTTTTCACACATCTATTTTTATGTTAATTTTTTTATACTTTCGTACCGTTCAATACTTCTTGTATTTCAGATTCTCTTACATAAGTTTTACCATATTGATCATATTCCCACAGATTTCTCTGCTTCCATCCATTACAAGTTCAGCGCACTCATCTTCATTGACTTCAGCACCCTGGCCTTCCATAGTCCTTGGTTCGAGTCCAGACGAAACACAGTGAATTTGAATGAGAAGTTAGAACAATGTCGGTGACTGTGTAAAAGAAATTGCAACGGTGATTGCAAAAATATGGTTTTATTCAGAAAAGAAATAGGAGTTGAAATTTCATACAAAAACGAAAATTTACAAGTATTACTTTCTTTGGTTAAATATTTTTGGGAGATTGATAGAACTAACGATTTAATTTTATTTTTTTAAATATGTAATTATGGTGTGTGAGTCAAAGTTTATGACCATTAGAAACCATTAAATAGGCAACGTGTTCAGTAAATAAACATTTTCTTAAATGATATAAAATTTTTACTATATTAAGGAACATGCGATTGTCTTTCAATTAGAAATCTTTATATTTTTTTCCATTTGACTTCATGTCTCTAATAAAACAGTGGACCTTCTTTAACAATAAAAATAATCTGTAGTGGGATTGATTTAATTTTAGTAATAAATTATAAAACATTTATTTGAAATATAAAAATGTAATTCAGACAAAATTTCACATTAATGATTTAATATTTTATTTTGGACATCGATGTTTTCTCCCTTATGTTTCTGTTCAAGTCCAATATCACCAAGTGCACCAGTATCTTAGACACTAAGTAATACTACTGAGGATTATCCTCGTCTTTTCCTCTTCTACTATGCGGCTTTCTGTTATCGACCTTCGCTCTCACATCGACGTATCCATTTCTTACTTGCTTGAAGTTGGAACGATCTTCTTTAAACGAAAAGCGAAAGTCATTTCTAGTTCTACGCCTATTCATCCCTTCCATTACTTCAAGCTGTGTTTTGACATTTATCGTGGACTCAGGCCCATTCGGAACCTTTTATCCCGCATTCGGCACAGCCGTTCAGAAGTTCTCATCCCCATATATTTTCTTAATAGACTTCCGTAACTTCCGGCCGTTCACACTTCGGGTGTTTACCCCATTTCCACCCCTCTGGGGGCGTCCGCCAGCCACCCTCCGGTTGGCCTCTCCCTGGCCAGGCCGACCCATCTCTCCCGCTCGCCCCCGCCTTTCAGGACTCTCGCTCTCCGGTCCACCCGTTCTCTTCCCCCTCCTTTCGTAACTCGTCTCGCCCGCCCTCTCGCCCGCCCTCTCGCCCGCCCTGTCGCCCGCCCTGCCGCCCGCCCTCTCGCCCGCCCTCTCGCCCGCCCTCTCGCCCGCCCTCTCGCCCGCCCTCTCGCCCGCCCTCTCGCCCGCCCTCTCGCCCGCCCTCTCGCCCGCCCTCTCGCCCGCCCTCTCACCCGCCCTCTCGCCCGCCCTCTCGCCCGCCCTCTCGCCCGCCCTCTCGCCAGCCCTCTCGCCAGCCCTCTCGCCAGCCCTCTCGCCAGCCCTCTCGCCAGCCCTCTCGTCAGCCCTCTCGCCCGCCCTCTCGCCCGCCCTCTCGCCCGCCCTCTCGCCCGCCCTCTCGCCAGCCCTCTCGCCCGCCCTCTCGCCCGCCCTCTCGCCCGCCCTCTCGCCTGCCCTCTCGCCCGCCCTCTCGCCCGCCCTCTCGCCAGCCCTCTCGCCAGCCCTCTCGCCAGCCCTCTCGCCCGCCCTCTCGCCCGCCCTCTCGACCGCCCTCTCGCCCGCCCTCTCGACCGCCCTCTCGCCCGCCCTCTCGCCCGCCCTCTCGCCCGCCCTCTCGCCCGCCCTCTCGCCCGCCCTCTCGCCCGCCCTCTCGACCGCCCTCTCGCCCACCCTCTCGCCCGCCCTCTCGCCCGCCCTCTCGCCCGCCCTCTCGCCCGCTATCTCGCCCGCCCTCTCGCCCGCCCTCTCGCCAGCCCTCTCGCCAGCCCTCTCGCCCGCCCTCTCGCCAGCCCTCTCGCCCGCCCTCTCGCCCGCCCTCTCGCCCGCCCTCTCGCCCGCCCTCTCGCCCGCCCTCTCGCCAGCCCTCTCGCCCGCTCTCTCGCCCGCGCTCTCGCCGCCTTGGAGATCTCTCGCTCTCCGATCTGCTTAGCCTCTCACCCATCCTTCGGTAACACTTCTCGCTCGCCCTCTCGCCTATCACAACTCTCGCTCTCCGGTCTCTCCATCCTCTCCCCCGTCCTTTCGTAACTCCTCTCGCAGGGTCGTCGCTCGATGGGTTTACGTTCGGTGGCCGCGGTGACCCTTTCTCACCCGTCCTGTCCCACCATCTCCCCTTCCCCCTCCCCCTATTCAAACGGACCCCTTTCGCGCGCCTCCCTGCCGCCGCGCCGCGTCGCGTCGCGCTAACTTTATTGTTACAACACAGACAACTTGCTCCCAGTTTCTTTTGAAACCTAAACCTCCCCCCGTGTGGCGCCTTTGTGCGCGCGGCGAGCGCGGCGGCGAAGCCGGCGGCGCGAGGGCGCGTCCTCGCACGCGGCGGCGGCGGCGGCGGCGGGCGACGGCTTTGTGGCGACGGTGGCCAAGGTGGGGATTTGGGTGATAATAAGCATCGGCACTTGCGAAATGGGAGGAAAGTGTTGGGGTTCTGAGAACGTGAGTAATAATTGTGCCCAGAAATTGGATTGTTGAGCAACTGCGTATTGAAAAGTTCGCAGGATCGCAATTTATTTCTGGTTTACGCTCCAAAACTTTAACGAGCGTGGTGACATGATTAGCTGTTACGAGGATGGGGATGTTTTCGATGACAATGAGGAGTGTAGTGAACTTTGCGATTGGGGTGGAGATAGATATTGAATAATGTGACAAAAGAGATATTCGTTATTATAGCAAAAATGGGGACGATGGCGTAGGCGATGAAGTCGGTGGCATTTAGAAGGAAAGAAAGCTGGATGCGCACGAATTATTTTATACTTGATATTGATTAAGTGAATTGCTGAGAGATAAGGTTAAGTATCACAATGGCTACAGCGAATCACGTCAACTCATTCAGCTCACAAATATAACTCATAATATCTCTAAAGGAGATTTTTGATGAAAGCAATTAGGTACATGGAGTGAGATAAGTCTTGACAGTAATAACTACTGTGCATTGATTCTGGGAGCGTAAGTCAGGTGTCAGTCGAGACGACAGATGACACAAAGCGCCGTAGATCTGAAATGACGGGTAGAACTCGGGGTTGATGTACATTGGCTAATGCCCGAATTTGGACGTGGCGCTCTGGGTGGTGATGGCAGGCGACGCTACGGCAGCGCAGGAGAGGGTTTGGCGACGCCTCCCACCCCCCTCTTTCCTCTAATGTGGCCCGACACATTACACCCCGTACCTGGGCAAGGGCCTCTTCATTACCGACCCAATCCCGCAGGCGAGTCGCATCAAAATGCTAATGACCAGAGACTCGACGGCGCCGCAGAGTATTAGGAGTCTCTGCGGAGGCCCCCGCTGCGTTGCGCCTCTCTCTGTGACCTCCCCGCGATCTCTTTTATCATCTTACCGCGCCCTGCCCCCGCTCCCCCTCCTCCCACCCCTCCCCCACCCATCCCCTTTCCCTCTCCGCCGCACTCGCCCTGTCCTCTCTGCTGCTGCTGCTGCTTGCGGCTTGAGCTCCTTTGTTGCCCATTAAAACTCTGAGCGGTCCAGGTTAACCTTCTCTCTCATTATTTCTGTAATGAAAGCTCTAGTTTCCGAGGCCGGTTTCTTGCGGTGAGCGGGCTGCGCATCGACTGTATTAACATTGCGAGGGATTGTTTGCAAACGCCCCGGGAAATTCGAGTCCCTTCCAGTTGTGCACCGGGAGTTATTTGGAGTTGGCTTTTTATTGAGAATGCACATGAAGGAACTCAACGCGGTTATTTTCAGGAAGGAGAGATGTTTACACATCACTTTCTGCTAATGGAAAATACTTTTAAAAATGTGCTGGTCTGTAGTGACCTTTCTTACGTTCCTTACGTAGCTAGTTACTCACACACACACACACACACACACACACACAAATTTACATACATACAGGTTGTTCACAGAGGAAACAACGATACTCCGAAAAAATATATTAAGTCAATTTTAAGCATATTTTGTAAACAATAACTACTTTGATTTTGTGTGTTAATAGTGTAAATTGTGTGTTATTTATAAACGAAATAAATATATTTGTTCACAAATGAAAATTAACAGAGTAACAAGAAAGCACCCAATTGACACTATTCAATTACTTTTTTATGTGTGTTTTTTTTCTTTGAAAAAACAAATACATTCATTTCTTTTGTAAATATGTATTTATACCGTATATTGACACAAGTAATATTTTTGTTTATCACTAGCAGTTCAGTAGTAGATAATTTGACGATAAGAAGATTATATTTAATAAGAAAGCACGAGGGATTTCAACCGTAATACAAAGAAACTGTCCATTTTATGAACTGCCAACATAAATATTTCATGTCTGTTTGTGGGTTTATATTTTACCAAATCCTACAAAGCAGTGTTTGCAAAAGGAATATTGAAATACATCTAGAAAGGACGTTATTTCATTGCTCTGTTGATATAAACTGCACGGAATGTGTTTCCATGAACCGATAATTTATACATCAATTCGCTTACAATGTGCCATTGTGAAGTCTGTTGAATCGACGTTCTTGAATAATTGAAAGAAAATTGGTTTGTGAGAACTAACAGATGAAAATTAGCGACTTTTTTTACATCAACTCATTGAATATAGCTTCATTTCTTCCGATATATTCTTTCTAATTTGAGTCCTTATTGAATGAAATAACAATAATAATAATAATAATAATAATAATAATAATAATAATAATAATAATAATAAAGCACATACTGTTCATGTGTAGTAATAATACAGGTATTGTTTCTGAATGTTCATCGTAATATTTTCTACTTCTCAATTATTACTTCCGCTCCAATGAACTACTTATAAGGAGATTATTAAATCTATTTCGACGTTGTGTAGGATAATGAAGAATAATATGGAATGATTAAATAAGAGAAAGAGTGTATTTGAATGACTAAGAAAAATTAGTAATTTTAACAAACCTGACTCAGCACACTATAATACTATGCGCTTTCTTAATATACCGAGCTAGGTATTTCGAACGATATTTTGGAGAATAGTAAATGGCTGTGTGCATGTAAGATAACCTTGAATTAGAGCAGTAGTTCCTGTGTCTAAAATTATTGGAATGCGGTAATTATGCTTTTCCAGGGGAAAATTATTCGCCTATGACAGCTGAATTTAAATATATATGACATTATATTGACATTATCTGTAATGCAAAAAGACAATAAAGCTACTTTGGATGCATGTACTCGTAGATCCTCTGGTAGTTAAACTTCACTACAATTTACCTTCGTTTCTTCACCATACTATACATCATCATAATTCACACGTCATCATAAGCCAACATTTAGCAAGAAGCAGCATGAAGCGAGGCTCGAGACCCTTATCCGGAGAGCGCCGACAAGAACAACGCAAAGTTGGTAGCTCTGTATCCGTCAGCCGAGAAAACCGTGGAGCGCCCGAGTTGGGGCGCAAGTTCATGGAAGTTACACCCACAATGGTTCACGCGCGCGCGCGCGCTCGCCCAGCAGGCCGCGCGGATTTATTCCGCCCGCGACCAAATCGCGTCAGCCTCTCGCGCACTGGCGCGCCCCACCCCGTCCCCCTCTCCCCCACCTCCCACCTCCCTACGCCGCCCTACGCCGCCCTACGCCGCCCAACATTACCCAACGTCAATCAATGTCAATGTCAATCAACGTCGATCAACGTCTCCCTACGTTGCCCTACGCCGCCCTACGTCGCCCTGCGTTGCCCTACGCCGCCCTGCGTTGCCCTACGCCGCCCTGCGTTGCCCTACGCCGCCCTGCGTTGCCCTACGCCGCCCTGCGTTGCCCTACGCCGCCCTAGGTTGCTCTACGCCGCCCTACGTTGCCCTACGCCGCCCTACGTTGGCCTACGCCACCCTACGTTGGCCTACGCCGCCCTACGTCGCCCTACGTCGCCCTACGCTGCCACTCGCTGCCCCTCGCCGCCCCTCGCCGCCTCTCGCCCCCTTGTCGCCCCTCCTCGCCATCTCTTGCCATCCCACGCCACCCCACGCCACCCCAAGCCACCCCACGGGACATGCCGCCTAGACGACATTACCTCGCCCTACCTCGCTCTACCCCACGTAACCTACGCCAAATGACGCTACCTCACCGTTCTGCATTCTGTCACACGCGTTGGTGCCCTTTCCCACGCCGCCCCGCCCCGCCCCGCCCCGCCCCGCCCCGCCCCGCCCCGCGTCGCTCCACGTCACCCGTTCTGCTCCAGAGCGCCGCGGCACGCTGCTCAAGGCATTCAGAGCGCAGGCGTAGTGGCACAGTTTGGGTTTTGGATACAAATCCCCGACAGAGTGATAATTACGTGGCATAGTTTAGATGGGGTTGATGTGCATTAATAGGCAGATATCTCTGGAGGGAAGGTATTTTATCTGGATGGTAGTTAACATCATTTCCTATTTTTTCGTTTGTGTGCTGGGATTCAAATTGAAATTTACCAGCAAATTGGAAGTGATTATTTTTGATTTACGTGAGTTTTCTTCCACAATTCATTTTATTTGACTTATTCACACCATGTACTAACATCATCACATTCATCATGATTCACTGGCTTAATTGCAAGTTTCAATTTAGAAAAGAGTTATAAGAAGATTAAACTATTTGCGGTTTTCATACTTTGTCTTTATGCACTTTATCTCCGACGTCTTATGAAAATAATTACTAAATTGTAATTAATGAACACTCACAACATGCTTCAAGTTTTTCGTGCCCATGTGTGAATAATTGTAAGTCACCACTATCATCTTATTCAGTTTTATTTAGGTCAATTAGAAATAACGTCACAATGGCTGTTAGAGGATTCTTTCTCGCATTCAATCCGCTTGTAAAGCCTGAATAAACCTCACCTCCAGGCTTACATTCTACGCGGCGTTTCAGAACAAGAACGACCCAAAGAAATATTAGGTTCACCCCAACCTCCTCCATCATCCACTCCCAGGTCGGGCCCCAGTCTGGTGGGCCGCCGTGCGCCAGATACAAAAACGCGCGCCGCGGCGTCCGCCGCCACCGTCTCGTGGCAGTCCGCGTGCGCAGGTTCAGAATTTTTATGTCGTATTACCCCTTGTTAGAGGGCGCGCCCGCCCCACTCCCTATCCCCCGCGCTGTATTTCACCGCCCTCGGGGGGTTGACGATATTTTACGGTGTCTCCCGGGTGTTAATCGGGAGGGCTGCATATGGAATTCAATTTGCGAAGACCCATAGAAAGCGGGACAAAGGCGGGCGGGTGGCCTGCGCCGTCGGAGGTCAGGCCATTGTCGCGGCATTGGTAACGCCGAGGAGGCGTCGCGGCGCGAGAGGCGGCGCGACGCCTCCAGACTGGGAGAGGGGGAAGAGGGATGGCGACAGCGAGAGGGGTAAGTGCGAGTCAGGACGCTTCACGAAGCTGCGTTGCTGGTTCACGGTGGGTGAGGATGGGATTGTGGATGGTCGTAGTCTAGCTGATAAAATTGGGATTGTTTCTATTATCTCTATTTCAATTTTCTTTTTTTAAAAAAAATATTTGACGTGTGTTCGGTTTTTTAAAAATAATTGAGGGTGGATGTTTAGATTAATTTAAATCCTGCACAAAATATATCATACCTAGTTCCATCAAATGAAATAACATAAAACATGTAGTATTCGTAGCTAAATATCGACTGAGAGAGAAATGAAAAAAAAATTAAAAACAAAAATATGCCTTTTTGTCCCTGTTAACGCTCGTTTGATTTACGAAATTATTATCGGCTGATTACATTTATTTAAAAAGGATACAAACGCTGTGTGAGTTGAAATATCGGATACAAATACTTGGAACTTTTACTTCAATTCTTGGTAAGCCCATTTTTATGCTTCGGTTATATTTGATTTATTGGAACGATAAAATAAATCAATTTCTAATGGAAAGAACGTAATAAAATTGGTTACAGGCTCCTGCATGGAAACTTTTGTAGTTAAATCAAAGTCATTTTTCATTATGTGTGTTGTGTTGTGGTTAATCAGATATATTAGGCGATGAAAGACATGTTTTAATTTATTTTCCACATTCCTATACTGTCGATCTAAATTATGTATAATTTGTTTTCTCTTTTCAAAGAACTATGATACACTTCCAGAAACTATTATGAAGCAATGTACATATCATCAATTAACGTTTTATATCTACGGTCTAGAGATGCCTACAAAGCAATATTGACAATGAACATTTTAACGTTTAAATTATATGATTGGTCATGTCAAAGTCCAAAATGTTTGTAGTTAAATAATGAATAAAATATTTTTTTTCACTAAGGACTGTCATAGGAGAGACTATGACAAAAAGACTGAGAAATAAGGTGAAAATTTTGAAGGAAAAATTAGTCTCCTTTACCCTAGACAATATGCAGAAGGTTGTGCTCATCACAACAACTGGAATGGTTCGAAAGGTCATGGGGGGAGGGTAGATGTAAATTCCTAAAAAAAGTTGATAAATATGCTTTGGTCATATATAACCTGTGTATTTGTCGTTATGATAAAAGAAAATGTAGGATACATCTTAATAATACTACTAATAATATAATGTAATAATGTAATAATGTAATAATGTAATAATGTAATAATATAATAATATAATAATATAATAATATAATAATATAATAATATAATAATATAATAATATAATAATATAATAATATAATAATATAATAATATAATAATATACTTAAGAATAATAGGTGGTGAAGCAAAGACGTTAATTCTTATTCCCGTCAAACTTTTGAAGGATGAGCCTCTCTCTGTGCGGCCTCTGAAATACGGCTTTCGCCCACCGTGGGGCGCAGCGGCGGAAGCGGCGGCGGTCGCGCCAGGAGGCGGAGGCGGCGGCGGCGGCGGCATCTGACAAGTCGTCGGCTGCCGGAGGGAAGCCTCCAGGCATTGTCTGGCCGGCGGCTGCGCGCGACAGGCGGCGCTGCATCCAAACCGACCGCATTTACACAAACTTAGTGTGGCGTGGCGGGCGGCGCGCGGTCTAAAGACGAAGGGGACCAGACGGCAGTGCGGGCACGGGCAGCAACCGGGAGCTGCGTTGAGTAGTTCGGGATGCCAAAGAAACGCCCCTGCGAAAAATGTTCACAGTGGGGTAATCGGTTTACTGGATCGATCGATTTTGCTTTATATCGTGGCAAAACTTGCCGGAATAAAAAAAGCAACATACGATACCACTGCTTTGTAATAAAATAATTCTCGGAACGCAGAATATGTGGCGTTAGTGTTATTTTCCGTTGATTAGCAAATGCGAGGTCGCGCATTTATTTTTTTAAATAACTATTCAAGAAATGTCTGTGATTCATTTCAGTATATGTGATAAAGGAGTCCAACATGATTTTTAATAATGTTTACTTAGAAGAAATTAATTAATTTTATTAATATAAAACTTATTTGGTTGATAAAACCTATTAAAACGACAATTATTGCAATTTTATTCTAACACATTGCATAGAAAACCATTATTTTTTTTCTTAGATATAAAATGATACTTATTGGGGATTATCTCCACGGATCATTGAGGCTTATGATTGAAGACCGTAGATGAAAGAAACAATGTTGATTAGTCGTAATGATAAATATATGGTCGAAGGGGGGACAGAGGAAATAGAAGACCGCCAAATATCAGACGAGAACTAGCTTTGCGCTTTCTAAGTTTCAGAGGCATCGAAATTTACACAGCCACGCAAAACAAAATAGGGTTCGTGTCTGGGGATCAGACTATAACATACTAGTAACACAACAAACGAGACAAGAACCACGCGCTAACTTCGCTTCTCTTTCACTTCCTTGAACTTTCCTCACCCCTTCCTTAAACATACTTTAAAACATACATGCACTACTGTGGGAGACCTGTCTGAAGCTTAGGGATTGTCTGATCTGGAGGCAGAGCCCTCTGATGGGAGATACCTTGTGGGGGATACTGCCCCTCAAGACGACTTATAGGTCGGCACCGGGTTTCATCATCCAACGTGGAAATATCACCGCCAACCCTTGAAGGAATAACATGATTATTAGTTTTACGTTGTCACTCCATTTAGATTTTTCATCTTAATCAACGTGTAGTGAAATAGATTCCCCTGCCTGGAAAGAGTATTTAGTTGCTGATTGTATGAAGTGCTTCTGAAAATCGCAAATACTTAAAAATCCGAGCCACTTCTACAGAGGAAGAAATTAGTCTTCTCGCTAAGATATAATGTGGACAAAATCTGTCTTCCAGCCCCAGGGGAGGCACTACGTCAAATACGACGCCACGTCTGGTCGGAAGCCAAGTGCAGGCCTGTTTAGGAACTGCTCGCAGTAATTTGACGCTGCGATGCACTTGTTGCAATGTATACTGCTCAGAGAACTTTGTATCTAGATCAAGCATCTTGGCATCGGTCCGCTGAGTTATGAATGTAGATTAAAGCGACTCATAGTAAATGTGTACGAAGTTTTATTCACATTCGACGATTTATGAATCTCCATTATAAAAATTATGATGTACATTTTGCATTCATTTTCTTTCTAATGTGTATAACTTGTTCAATTTTTACACTGATATTCATGAATATTTTGTTGTAAACAATATGACTATACACCAGTGTTGTGCATGAATGTCGTCATCACTTCCTAAAAATTGTGCGCATTGGTGGGAAGAGTGAAGAACGCTGTCAAACTGAATAATTATATAACACAACCGAATTCGATATATAAATAAAACATTAATTAGATCTCACATGCGACGCGATGGTACACATAGCATTTTACTTTGTTTTCAACTTTCATTGTCAACATGTTTAACATTTCGTTGCTTTGCGGAGGTTATAATGTAATACAATGACTAGTGAATCTATAATTTAAAAAATATATGTTCATGGTTTTACCAGCTATGAATTGGAATGTCGCGATGATAGTCACTGTTTATATTCTATACGGCTAACATTTTATTGCCATGTATTATTGCTGTCTTGGTCTATGTGTTAATAGTTAATTGTACAAATCAGAAAAGTACAAAATGACTTACGTTTGAAGTCTCAATATCCTAAAAGTATTGTATTAATAGCTTCCCATTAACCAGCGAGTATATCGAAAAAGGTTTCGCTCAAATCGTCGGAGCTCCCTTCCACACCACGTAACATCTCGTTCACATCGCAGGCGGAGTGTCACAAGCCGCTGCTCGATACGAGCTCTCGGTGGGCTCACGGAGCAGCAGATTCCCGGCGGCGGCGGCGGCGGCAACGCGCTTGTGCCAAAACCCCATCTCTCTCTGGCGCGCTATTCGTTTCCGACAGAGGGGATATTGCGCCGATGCTTCTTACGGGAGGGTTTATGGGCGCGTGGCAATTCAAAAACCACCACGCGAGGCTGCTGGCGCGGCCCTGTTTTTGCAAGTGGAGCGTCGGCTCTCTGGCGAGATTTATACTTGACACAAGTTCACATTCGAAATAAATCGCGCCCGAAAGAGAACAATTGAAAACAGAAGCGCGTCGCCGCGGACTTTTTTTTTGTGTGTGTGTGTGTAGATGCACATGTGCCGACACTTGAACGCACACGTCGATCTATTACGACAGCGTGTATGCGGGTAGTCGGTTCGAATTCCGGCGTTTGTCTGCTCAGGAACGTAACCGGCCATTAATTTTTAGACGTCAGATTTGATTGTACATGTTGGCGGCCATTAATTCCGTAGATTGCGATCCCGCTGCGTTGCTATGCGCGCGGCGCGGCCGCCGTATCTGCTCTAATGCGGGAGCCATAACAATAACTGGCGCCCGTTCGCGTAATTCAGTACTCAGTGTGTGGCGGCGCTACGGGCGTTTGGGGTCGAGAAAGCTGTCTTCGGGATCATCATAGGTCCGCACATTATCTGAATGACGCGCCGGCCAGTCGCCACTATTAGTTGAAATGGGCGTTTTATCATTTTGATGGTTCAGGTGGTAGCTGTGGAAACTTTGCTGCGAGTTGATATATCATTTGCTTGCGCAGGAAATTCGGGTCTGGTTAATTGAATAGTGAAGCACAATAATTCACTTCGCAGTCGTTTCGCGTGAAAATGGTAAATTAAGTAAATGATATATGATGCATTAAATATATTTTCTACAGAATAATAAGAATAAGAGTAAAAATAAACAGAATATTAAAAGAAAGACATTAAAATGTAAACTATTCCACGGATGAGTTAGAACTTGTATAAAATTACGCTCAAAACCCGTTTTCTCAGATCTTTTGTACTTTTTATAATTTATAAAATATATGTTTTTAGTACGCTTACTCTTGTAAAGGGTCTTGCTGAATGATATTATCTTTCAGTATCTGGAAAGTTTAGAAACACCTAGACCAATTTCGTCTGCAAGCCGTTGTAAGATCACTTAGCAAAAACTCGTTCTTGAAAATGAGAACTTATTCCAACTTTTGTAAAATATCCCCAAAACTTTGAACGAAGAAATGATAACCAACAATGGCCAAGGACCATGTGTTTTACAGGACGGGTTATGATTTTCTTGGATTCAGACTAATGTATTTATTACAATGGTATACAGTCAGCATATATTGAATGAAAAGAATAAACTGCATTGTAAAACAGTTTGTTCCTGGCCATTGATATATTTTGTCTCATTTTTATATGAAAAACGTTCGTTAAAAAGACATATTTTTTAAACATGTTTCTGCAAATAACATGATTTTCAATAATTTTTTTAATTATCAGTAGTTGATATTAATGTGCTTTTTCGCGCATATGTAATGTCTGTAATAGTCTGAATCTTCAGTTGTGTTTTACTTTCTTCCATTATTTCTGATAATTGTCATGTTCATAAAGTAATTAATTGACCTATTAGAACTGAATATGTATTTTAACGTAAAAACTCTGACGAAGTTTAACGGAATTTTAAATAACACAACTAATTAAGTCATTTCTCATTTCATGCATTCTTTCTACATATATTAATATTAAACAAACCTTACAACGAATATCTTATCAAACGTGAAATTTAATGAGTGATGAAATATACAGCAGCTCTCCAATGAAAATATGTGTCATTCAAACCAATGATGCATTCTAGTACTGCCTCTGTGTTGCATCCTCCATGTTTCATGTCTCATATACTTGGAAACTTTACAATTAATTTTGTTCACATATTTCGTGTGACATTTCTCTTTTCTCAGAAATACCACGTAGACATTATTATTATTATTATTATTATTATTATTATTATTATTATTATTATTATTATTATTATTATTATTATTATTTCATTTTTGAATATTGTACGTTTTGATTCCAAGAAAATAGATTAAAAAACTGTATACTCTGCATGAGAAAGAAAATTATAAATTACATAACATTTAGGAAAAAAACATAATTTATAATAGAGAAAATGTTTTTCATAAGAGTTAAAAATTCTGGGAGACCAAATATTGAAATATTATTGAATAAATACAATTTATATTATAATGTTATTATTTTATAATTATATTTGTACAATTCATAATTCTTGCTTTTAAGTCCATAGAATCATGAAGCTGTTAACTTCATCTCGTATTAGATAAATTTCTCGCAGTCTATTTTCTTTACTTTCGATTGCGCTTTTCATTATGACTTTTAGAACCTCCCCCTTGTGTGTCTCTCTTATTCTCTCTTTCTATCTGCCTCTTCCCCCTCTCTGTCTCTCATTCACACATTCAAATGTAGAAGTTTCCCCTCTACCTTATGGCTCCTCGCCCCATTTCGCCCGTCCGCAGCCCTCGCGGGAGCATCCGTTTTGGGCGAAGAGCGCCGGCCGATCAGCGCGCAGCTAAATCAACGCGGACGCCCGTAATCGGGCCGCGCGGGCGGGCCGCCCTCCGCTGCGCGCAGCCTCACCTGCCCTCTGGTGGCGCGCACGAGAGACGCAGTGCCGGGCCAGGCAGGGTGCGTTCTACAGATGAGACATCCATGTCGATGGTTTCAAATCATCGATGTTTTAATAAAACCATCGATGTATTTTGCATTAATTTTTTGATGCCGATGTATTTTTTGACATTGATGTTTTGTGTTCGATATTTGTGTGTGGTCGATACTTTTTTTTTTAATGAAAAAGGTTCGTCGAAATAAAATGACAAAATAATTTTCAGGTACCCTTAAATTGAATATTCCTCAGACCAAAGTGACTAAGAGTGAACAAAAATCGAGATTTTGTCCTAAAGTAATATATATTCATTTTTGAATTATCGAATCAGATAATCCAAGTTTTGTTAGTTTTCCAGATCATTTTATCTTTGTTTTGTCAGCTTAATCTCAATTATATAGTAATAACAGATACAACTTTCAAATTAAATCCCCTCCACATGAACTTCAGTGCTTATTAATTCAGTTTCAAAAGCATCGAGTTTAATTACATCGGTAGTTTTGGGCCGATGTTTTATTAATATCGATGTTTCAATTTTGAGCGTCGATGTTTAGAAACTTCGATACATTGTTGGCGATGTCTCGTCTCTAGTGCGTTCCATTGTTGCGCAAACGCAGTGCGGGTGTTCCGTCGCTCGACCCCGCTCGACCCCCTCTCGATCCCGCTTGATCCCGCTTATCCCGCTCGACTCAGCTCGCCACCGGTCGCACCGCTCGATCCCGCTCGATCCCGCTCGATCCCGCTCGATCCCGCTCGATACCCCTCGATCCCGCTCGACTCCGCTCGACTCCGCTCGACTCCGCTCGACTCCGCTCGACTCCGCTCGACTCCGCTCGACTCCGCTCGACTCCGCTCGACTCCGCTCGACTCCGCTCGACTCCGCTCGACTCCGCTCGACTCCGCTCGATACCGCTCGATATCGCTCGATATCGCTCGATATCGCTCGATACCGCTCGATACCGCTCGATACCGCTCGACTTCGCTCGGCCCCGCACGGCCCTGTTCGCCCCGAACCGCGCCGCTCCTAATGGCGGTTGTTCCAAAGCGTTTGACCAGCGGTGCAGAGAACCGCGCGCCCGCCCCATAACTCACCCCGGCGCGCAGCCTGACAAGGGATTTTTATGAGAGTACGTACCAAAAACGTGCATACGATATTTCATGTTTATCTCTTATGTCATACTACACTTTTTTTTCTACCCTCGCACGCGCTCTCGCGCGAATGCACAACAGGAGCGGGTGCGGAGTGGCGCGGTGAACGGGAGGGAGAGAGAGAGAGAGAGGGGGGAATAAAAAATTCGGTAATTTCAGCGTGTTTTTAATATCGGGGCCATTCTTCAATCTAAACTGTAGCGAAAGTTTGGAGGGACGTAAAGCCGCGCAGCGACGGCAGCGCTACGCCGCGGCCGGCTCCAGCACCACGGCGCCGTTATTGGCGATACATAAAGTGATATTTGATGGGTCCTAATCCGTTGTGGCAGCTGTGGTGCCGCCGAGTCGACGCAATGCTGCCAACCTCCCTCCCCCCTCTGGCGACGCAGTGGCTGCCTAGACGCAGCGGTGCGGAGAATGCCGGGAACGACGGCGGCGGCGGCGCTGCGCTCACCGCCATGTTGGATTCCCCCCTCGATTGCAATCTGCGGAAAGGCGATTTATCTCTCATGCATCGGTGGCTGGAGAAGAGAGATCGTTTTCTGATCTGTGTCGCGAGGACCTCTCACCGAAGCCCGTGGAAGCAGCGAGGGGGAGAGGAATAACTCTTCATGGTTAGTTTGCGTTCCCGAGAATGGGAAAGAGTGCGGCCGGGAGGTGCACGTCCTTGGGAGAAGCTTTATTTCCTAATGCACGGCCCTCACTGAGGAAGAAAATGTACCCTCCGTGATATAAAACCCCTAGAATTTACTAAGGAACTGTACTAAAGCAATTTTAAATGCAGTTGCTTGCAGAAGTGCTGTTAGTAAAGGGAATATTGCGTCTTCGGTCTTTTTCTATATTTGTCGTAAATATCACATTAATATATACTTTAATTATGTATACGAATAGTGTGATTTGACATGAAATAACGTGTGTGTGTCCTTACGTGTTTCGTGTCTAAATGTTTCCTTGTTTAACCTGCCGTTTACATATACCTATCAATGGCGTAACCAGAATTTTCCCAGAATAAAGGTGTGGGGTTCTAGGTTTGATAACTAGGTGGTACTATAAATATTTTTCATCTACGTGAAATTGAAATGTTATTTTCATTTGAAGTTTTATAGATATTTATAACGTATTCCGTGTATAAAATAAATGCACATTTCTTACTACAGAAAGTCAGAAAAACTATATTTGTGAATATGTGAGATCGTCGTCTTCAGGGCAAGCTCATGACCTCTTCCCCCTGGGCGCGTCACGGCACATAACTATCTTCAAATATGTATTATCATTTGGTCCACGTATGAATGTTAAAAGGTAGCTTCATATCTCTTTTACTCTATCCACAATTATTTAAAAATTTATTTTTTTCAATGCTTCCCAAACTGTCAAATAAGTACGATGAATGAACATATTGCAGGGTGACATCAAGCATAATCAACCAAGCTCTCTTCCAATAAAATAAAGAAATCCGCTGAAAAAAAAATCGCAGGTCATATTTTTGGCGGATGAAAAACAATCTATCTAATGGCTTTTGAATGGAGAATCTGATTCGATACGCTAATGGCTTGAATACTAACCATTCGTATAATAGATTCGTCCTCGTCGTGTCCGCCTTGCCCGGAACTTAATGATCTCGCAAATTCATGCCAGCGCAGCGGTGTCAACGCTATAACTTGCCCTGTCCGACCGGCGGAGTAAGGCCCTCGCTGGGCGAGATTGGTGGCGGGGGGGGGGGGTGGCGAGCGACCTCTGGTGTGTAGGGCCGCTCCCCTCCGCCCTTCGTCCTCCGTCGTCGGCCATCGGCCCTCCGCCCCCGCCCCCGCCCCCGCCCCCGCCCCCTGCTCCTAATCCGTCAGGCGGCGATAGTGCGACAAGCCGTCAATCAGCGCGGGCAGCGCGCCGCGCTCTGCGACGGGGCTCGATTAACTCCCAAATTATCCCCCAGACGTCGCCCGCGTCGCGCGTCACTCACGCCCCCGGGCCCTGGGCTCGACGCCAGCCAGCTCCTCGACGCCCCGCCGCGCCCCGTCCGCTTGCCTCTCTCCTTCGCGACTGCGTGTGCGTTGCTCTTCCCTTTTCGTGCTCCTTTGCTTCGAAAGAACTAAGCAACGCAGTGATTCCCATGATAGAGTAAAGGGAAAATGACATATAATTCAAAATATTGAAATTGAGAATGAGAAGGCTGCATCGAAAGAAATAGGTTTTAATGGCTTAGGTATTATAAACACTGTAATAAATCATGTAAAACCATGATCCCTAAAGAAACATTGCTTGAAATGTCGTTCAGGCCTTAAGAAACATTTTTGTTCTTTTGTGAGCTACTAATAAGAAACAAAACGAACGTTTAGTGTAAGTAAATCTTCACATCTAGTTCTTTAGCGTTTATTCGAAAACCACTATTAAAAATGAAAATTTTAGCACTGTAAACTAGCATTTACATTATGTCCAAATGAGCTCCCCCAAAAAACTGACATGACAGAAGGGTCAGTAATTCTAACTTTCCTATGCACTTCTTCCAGTGATGTACGCGCCTAGCAAAGAACCTAGAAGGCATGCTTTCACCGTTGATTTTGTCAAAGTGGTATTCTCTAGTCAACCCTCGTTTGCGCGTACATGTTTAACACGAAATTCGTCGCAAACAAATAAATTTGGCTTTCGACAAGGAAATTTAATAAGTATATTAATCGTGTAACAAGGATATTTCTAATAAGGTCACTGATATTTTCAACCTCTTGAATTTCGGGTAAATGGCGTTTTACTGAAATTATTTTTACTGCATACAAATATCATTACACATACTCGTAAGTCATTATTGCTACCAAATGCATAAATTTCACTCTATGTTTCTGAAAAACTAACGAATTTATATCAACTAATTTTCTACAACGTGTAATTCTATGCAACTGAATAAGAATATGAGAAGAAACAATTCTTAAATAATTCATAACAAGCTAGTTACCTATGTAAAAAGCAAGCAACGACGTGTCAATGGAAACGTGCCTTCTTGTATTTAATTACATTTCTATAAATGAGTGTCACCGTTTCTACGCACTGCGCCCATTACCAAAGCGCGGGCCGCAAAATTGGCAGCGGAGGCGACTCGTTTGGGCAGCGCGAGGCGCAGAGTCGAGGAAGCGCGCCGGATCGAGTGCGGCCCTTGAGGATCCGCTTTCGCTTTGAGGCTCTTCCACGCGCAGCTCCGCCCGCAGAGGAGGTTCGCATTCGCAACTCGGGCGCCGCCCGGGGCTTCGGTGACAAACGGCCCTGCGCGGCCCCCGCGCCCCACCCACGCGCCCTCATCCCTCCCTCCCTCCCGCGTACTTGCCTCATTTGCCGACTCCTTTTCCTTCTATTCCCTTCCCTCCCCTCGCCTCGCCGCCCATCATATGCTCTTCACTCCCCTTCCTCTTCGTTTTCCTTCCCTGCCCTTTCCCTTCCCACGCTTCTCTTATTTTGCCATCTCCTTCCCTTCTATTCCCTTCCGTCTCCTCCCTTCCTTTCCCCTCCCCTTCCCATACCACCCTTTTCCTCCCTTCTATTATTTCGCCACCCTTCTCTTCTCTTCCCTCCCTTCCCTTCATCTTCTCCCGTTCTCTTCCTCCTCTTACCTTCCCCTTCTCTTATTTTTCAACTTCTCTTCTATTCCCTCCCCCCTCCTCGCCTCCCTTCTCACTACTCTTCACTCTTCTTTCCTCCCATCTCTTTCTCTTCTCTTTCTTCTCTCTCCCATCCACTTCCTTTCCTCCTCTCTTCTCCCTGTCCTCCTCTCACCTTCCCTTTCCCTCCTCCCCTCCCCTACTTTCCCCCTTTCTTTTTCTCTCCCGTCTTCTCTTTCTTAATATTCCTTTCCCTTCGCGTCCCTTCTTTTTTCGTCCCTTACCTCCCTTTCCTCCAATCTTCTTCGAGCGCATCCCTTCCATCTCCTCTTTCGTCACATCGTCTATCATTCTCTCTTCAACCTTCCAATCCCGTTCCCTCCTCTCCTTCTCTTTTCGTCATCTCCCTTTCCTTGTCTCCTTCCTTTTCCCGCCCCCAACTTCCCCTCTCTTTCACTCCCATCGAACCTCCGATCCGCCGCCCCTCCCCACCCCGCCCCTCCACGCCTCGCTCCCACGCCGCAAGGCCGCCCGGCCACCCGCGCATCCGAAGCTTCCTGTGCCGGACCGGAAGTGCACCTTCGGAGCCTCGTTCCAGTAAAAGGCGCGCG
The DNA here is from genome assembly GCA_038098605.1 of Gryllus longicercus. Lineage (NCBI taxonomy): Eukaryota > Metazoa > Arthropoda > Insecta > Orthoptera > Gryllidae > Gryllus > Gryllus longicercus. Next base: position 113,165 of record JAZDUA010001220.1, read on the forward strand.
CCGGAGAGGACGCGGTCCGCGGGAGGTGGGTGGAGTTAGGGGATTCTGTTAGTACTATGAGGTAATGTTCGGGAGGATGTTGAGGAGGAAATAGGAAGTGAGAAAGAATCATTGGTTAAGTAATTAAAGTGAAGTTTCACTCGCTAGTAAAACTAGTAACAGAAGGTTGAAGTAGAAGAGATGTGGTCACAGTGTTGAGGTTATTGATTCCTTCCTTTCATTCATTTTCCTCAGTACTTGTCAACTAAAGTGACTTAAATATCGACCACTTTAAAAGAACTCCTAGGAGTACGCAACGAGTGCTCACTTGAAGAAAATTGATTGGACACGCGTATCAAAACTGTAATGAACTTGCATATAACGAAAAACTTGTTATAAAGTAGGCATTACTTTAGCTCGATCCGTTGATCGTTACAAATTCTCCATGTAACGAAAACTGTGTGACGAATGGAATTAGTTGGTCCCTTTAATTTTCTAAAAAAGGATTTTACATTGTAATTGGCCAAAATTGAGTTCAGAGAACTGAGATATTGAAATTGAGAGAAGTAGAGTGTATGTAAGTGAGAGTAGTAGAGAGAAGTATAGTTAGAATTAAACGAAAGGAATATGGAAACGTCATAAGTGAGATTTGACAGAAAGAATAGTGAAGGAGGATTTTTGAAGTCAGAGAATATAACGTTCAGAAGCTCCTGGTGTAGTAAGAAAGCTAGCCGTTGCGAATTCTGCGAAGAAATCTGCGAAAAAAGAGAAAGAAGAGGAATGAACGTTGAATAAGGCTGTGTAGGACGCCGGAAAACGATAACAACAAACAGGGAGCGTCGAGTATCGCGGTTAGAGCCCGCGACGGCGACAGCACGGAACAAGCAGGGGGCTTTGGCGAGATTCAGCGGGCGAGCGCGCGCTTCGTGTAGACAAAAGACTGCAGCGCCGTTACAAGGCTCCTAGAAACCCCGCGGCCGCCAAGGAGACCGGAACGCTCGCCCTCTGCTCTGCGCGTTGGTTCGGCCTGGCCCGGTGGCGTCGCTGCCATCGCTCCGTGGCTCCACGTTGGCAGCGATTTCGTATCGACGTGATTCATCACTCTCGCACTCACCTCACCTGCAGGCTGCAGACAAATTGAAGGCAACTTTCATGGACAGCGAGCTATTCATGACGTGTTTCGAGTTTTTTTTTTATTTTTTTCTTTTTGGAAGGGTTTCCATCGAAATACAGAAGCCCAAGTTCCCGAAGATTCTTTGCAAGAAATCCATCTCTCCCAACAAGCATCTTTTGACAGTTACCAGAGTATTTTGGGTTATAGCGCGCTTGAAGCTTCTTATAAGATGCCCCACTTGAACTCATCCGTCTTGTCGCCGCTAGACAGTTTTATTGAAAGTTTGGTTCCGGACAGGCGAATGGCACACGTTTATTAAACTATTTTGTTCGTATTTTCTTTTCACAGTTTCAGTGAATACAACACTGTATCTGAACAATATTGCTGGAGATGTATCTATTTGCAGTTTCAAGTTTTCTTGCTAAACTTCTGTGAATTATTTGGGAGTCGTTTAAATAGACGAGCACCATTTAAATCATGTTTTATACTGAGTACAGAAAGTCTGTACATAGTGTTTGGAGCTTATTTTATGTACTTCACTTCTGAATAAGTAATACGTGGTCGTTGATGCTTAACAATATATGGAAACTATAAGTTATAAATAATATTGATAAAACATTACACTTTCTAACAATTTCGACTTTTGAATCATTGTTCTATTTTAAAGTTACCTTTTTATTCATTTCAAACAGTTTTCCTTATTTCTTTAATCCTACGATTTTGTAATTATTCGTAGATACAGGAAAAAAATAGTATTTATGTACTTTAAATGATACTAGATGGACTCGTACGAACATACCGCACTTGGTAATGTCTTGTTTTTAAGTGCCTAGAACCAAACTTTTGGTTCTTCTGGTAGACCGTGCTGCGGACTGACGAAATCATAAAAAAAAAATGAGATAGAAGGCCCAAAACGTCTCATCTTACATTACGGTTAGAAAACATAACTTGTGCTTCTTGTAGTCACAAAAGTGTGGTTTAAAGGCTCTAAAAGGCATAGTTAGCAAGTTACCGCAAGTCTACGGTAAAATGTGTAGAAGCGTAAATTGTTCAGCAGATTATATATGTGCGCGATAATTCAAATAAACGTTTATCTCCTATCTTTTGTGATTTCTTGTTAAATCTCTTTGAGGTACCCCTAGGGGGTACTCCAGCAGTAATGCTCTTAAAGTTTGTTTTTTTTTATTCAAGATGTCTTATCAAATGGAACAATCCGTCATCTTTCCTTAGCCTATTTTGTACAGATGGGATTCGAAACGGATTTTAGTGATTATTATATACATAAGTGATCCAATTATGATTCTGCAAACGATTTGGTTCTGCCATTTGCAAGCGCGTCAAAGCATCAATTTTCACTATTGCTAAACAAACTTGGCCATTTCGGAAGTTTCCCTCTGCATCACGCTAAATCGCCTGCCAGCTTGAGACGGGGTGCTGTGCGATCTGAGCGCTATCTGCGATACGCCTGTTGGAGGTTGGGCCGGCGCGGAGGGCGGCGCGGAGGGCGGCGCGGAGGGCGGCGCGGAGGGCTGGCGCGGAGGGCTGGCGCGGAGGGCTGGCGCGGAGGGCTGGCGCGGAGGGCTGGCGCGGAGGGCTGGCGCGGAGGGCTGGCGCGGAGGGCTGGCGCGGAGGGCTGGCGCGGAGGGCTGGCGCGGAGGGCTGGCGCGGAGGGCTGGCGCGGAGGGCTGGCGCGGAGGGCTGGCGCGGAGGGCTGGCGCGGAGGGCTGGCGCGGAGGGCTGGCGCGGAGGGCTGGCGCGGAGGGCTGGCGCGGAGGGCTGGCGCGGAGGGCTGGCGCGGAGGGCTGGCGCGGAGGGCTGGCGCGGAGGGCTGGCGCGGAGGGCTGGCGCGGAGGGCTGGCGCGGAGGGCTGGCGCGGAGGGCTGGCGCGGAGGGCTGGCGCGGAGGGCTGGCGCGGAGGGCTGGCGCGGAGGGCTGGCGCGGAGGGCTGGCGCGGAGGGCTGGCGCGGAGGGCTGGCGCGGAGGGCTGGCGCGGAGGGCTGGCGCGGAGGGCTGGCGCGGAGGGCTGGCGCGGAGGGCTGGCGCGGAGGGCTGGCGCGGAGGGCTGGCGCGGAGGGCGGAAGCCCGCCATTTCGCGCGTTCGCAACCGCGTTGAGTGCCGTGAAGGGCGGGGGCGCCAAGGAGGGCGGTGGCGCGGCGCCGGGCTGGGGCTGGCGGTTTCCGGCGGCCGAGCGCCGGATATAAATGCGTGCGCTTAAGCGGAGGGGCGCGCGTGCGGCGACGAGATAGCGGCGCGGGAGACTGACGCCCGCCCTAATGGATCATGCGCGCCCCCCGCCCCCGCCCCCGCCCACGGCCGCGCGCGCGCTCGGCCGACGGAGAGCCCTCATTTAGCGCCTCGACACCCGCGGAAAGGGCTCGGCCCTCGCGCCCGCGCGCGCGCGTGCGGGGATCATGCTCTCGAAGCCGCGCGGTGGCCCCGGCGCCTCTGTGACACGACGGCCCTCTCCATTCGTCGCGGTCTTGCAGCTCTGACCTACGTCGTTCTCGCCATTTTTGTTGTTCTCGCCATTTTTGTCGTTCTCGCCATTTTTGTCGTTCACGGCATTTTTGTCGTTCTCGTCATTTTTGTCGTTCTCGTCATTTTTGTCGTTCTCGTCATTTTTGTCGTTCTCGTCATTTTTTCGTTCTTGTCATTTTTGTCGTTCTCGTCATTTTTGTCGTTCTCGTCATTTTTGTCGTTCTCGTCATTTTTGTCGTTCTCGTCATTTTTGTCGTTCTCGTCATTTTTGTCGTTCTCGTCATTTTTGTCGTTCTCGTCATTTTTGTCGTTCTCGTCATTTTTGTCGTTCTCGTCATTTTTGTCGTTCTCGTCATTTCTGTCGTTCTCGTCATTTTTTCGTTCTCGTCATTTTTGTCGTTTCTTTCTATTTTTGTCGTTTCTTTCCATTTTTGTCGTTTCTTTCCATTTTTGTCGTTTCTTTCCATTTTTGTCGTTTCTTTCCATTTTTGTCGTTTCTTTCCATTTTTGTCGTTTCTTTCTATTTTTGTCGTTTCTTTCCATTTTTGTCGTTTCTTTCCATTTTTGTCGTTTCTTTCCATTTTTGTCGTTTCTTTCCATTTTTGTCGTTTCTTTCCATTTTTGTCGTTTCTTTCCATTTTTGTCGTTTCTTTCCATTTTTGTCGTTTCTTTCCATTTTTGTCGTTTCTTTCAATTTTTGTCGTTTCTTTCAATTTTTGTCGTTTCTTTCCATTTTTGTCGTTTTTTTCATTTTTGTCGTTTTTTTCATTTTCGTCTTTTCTTTCCATTTTTGTCGTTTGTTTCCATTTTTGTCGTTTCTTTCCATTTATATCGTTTCTTTCCATTTTTGCTGTTGTGGCCTTTTTTGTCGCAGTCGTCGCCTCTTTTGTCGCTGTCGTCGCCTTTTTGTCGCTGTCGCCATTTTTGTCGTTCTCACCTTTTTTGTCACTCTCACCATTTTTATCACTCTTACCGTTTTCGTCGTCTTTGTCATTCTCTTCGGCTTTAACACAGCAAAGATTTCATAAGACAAACACATCAAAAAGTTTCATTGTAGTTTTATTTGTGGAAAAGAATACAAAGCTACGCAACGAGAAGTTAAACGCAAGGCAAATATAGCTTACTAAACTTATTTAAATGCGATATTTATATTTTTCTACTTTTTCTCACTGTACTATAATAGGTAGGAAAAGCATCAATAAGGTTTCAAAGTTTAGGTCATGAAGTGTTTAAGGTTCTTTTTGGCTGTAACTTCGCACACACGTTCAGATTGAGGTCGATTAGTGCTGGTCCAAAGAGTTACGGAGGCAGAGCATGAAGCAGGGGACGCTCCCGGGCGAGGAGATTCGCCCAATTTCGTATCCGAAAATATGGATGGATGGATGGATGGATGGAAGGATGAGTCACACATTACTTTGTCAGATTAAAAGCCTTTGAGCGGAAACTTTGTAAATACATCATGTGTTAGGTCTAGTTGTGCTATTGTGGAGAACATTAACACATTTTAATTTTTAGGTGTCCTTTACGTAAAACATCTGTGACATTTTCCAAATTTTCGGAATGTAATCATAATATTTATCGTTAAAATATTGATCGAATAGGAGAAATAGTATTTATTAAAACGGTATAGTTCCTATTTTCATTATAGTATCTTAATTTTTCTTTCTCAATGCTTCCTTACGAAAAGCAATTTATTATCTCTCAATTTCATGTCTTTGAATGATGTGTACCTACAAAATATGACTCGTTATTGTGTAATAACACTAAAAGGAGAAAAGGTTTCAATATTCTGCGCATTGCCACATTTATTTTATTTTATTTACTTCATTTTTTAATTTTTTTATTTACTCATTTAATTAACGATATTTTCGTAATATATATAATAATATATAATAATTTATAATAATTTATATAATATATAAATTAATTATATTTTATATAATAATGAAATTTAATATATCTGCCGATATTTTTCAAATATATGTGCAAAAATAATCTCTACCTAAATTCTTGATATTCATATAAAAAAAAGTGTAATAACACTTTTCCATGTGATTATTCTCAGAAATGTAATGTATTAATTAAATGGAAAATACACCAGTGTATTTCATCGGCAAACTCATTTACTGGTGATATTTTTTAGTTTGAAAGATGTTTGGCGTAGCTTCCACGAACAACACATAACGTTTCAGTTAGAGGTGTGTGCCGCCACGTAGAGAATAAACACGTGTAGGGTCAGGCCGCTGCATTGGCCACGTCGAGGCCGCTGGCGCCCGCTGGTGGCGCTACGAGCAATTGGGCGCACGTTCCTGATTGTGGGGCTAAATGAGCCTGTTTACTTTAATATATCAAATAAATGTTAGTTGCGTCCAACGCGTAATTGTATTTTTGTGTACGGCCGCGCTACGGTCTCGGAATATAATCCGGCGGCGGCCAACACGCACGCACGCACGCACGTGCGCTGGCGTGCGCGCTGGCATTATGCGCACGCGTTCTAAATGCGCGTTTCATAAGCGCCGGACAAAACAATCCTCTTGCCGATTTTTTTTCCGGGCAAGAGGGGCCCCGAATAATTAAATGCCTCGACATTTCCCCGGCAATTCTTTCCCGTTTTGAACGTATAACCACGCTCGTGTCGGCCAATTTGTTGAGCATTTTTAAATGTCAGCAAGTACTTCATAACGATTTATACGAAGTGTGCGGTTCCGAGGGCGGGTTATCACATTTGTCGTTATTGCCGGCCTTGGAAGGACGGGAGAGGTGATTTTGGTGAAGTGCAAGTTAGGTAGGGCTTTTGCCAACGGGCCGAATGGAAAATTAGGTTTTGGTGCAACTTTTTTTGACGTTTACCTTCAGCATGAATGCTGTGCGATTTTCGTTGACGTAATGTCGACATTCAGTGCATCTGTGGCTTTCTTTCACTTTCAGGTTCTTCGAGGTACACATCGATGCTCAGAGACATGCTTACCATTTATGTTAAAAAAAACCTCGTGAAAAAAGGTAGAAAAAATAAATTGTTTCTTTGATCTTCGTTCTATTTTTTTTTGAACGAAATTTAAGTAAAATTAATATTATAAGTTTTATAATATTAATAATTTATTTTATTAATAATTGGTTATTATATAACAATTATTTATTTACAAATATCTTTCTTCCCATATCTAGGAATAACTATTTATTTAGAGTAAGATGTGCAATCTTAGTTTTTTGGCTGTTGCAATGTATTAACGGTTTGCTTTTTTATTAACTTGTTAATTAGTGGTAGATTGCCTTTTATGTTCATTTAAATGTGAAGTTCATGACATTTCCACTAACAAATATTATTTCCACTCTGATGAACAATAAAACACGACAACATTCATCTTCCTTTGTTGAAAACCCATCTTTACCTTTGAGAAATAATAATGCAAATATCGAAAAAACACACAAACAAAACAGAAACCCTAGTGGTTTCCCTGGTGGCACCTTGTTCGAACGCGGTGCAACTCCGAACACAACTCACGCGCCGCGCAACACATTAAAGACTCTCCGCATTCAAGGGAGCGCTTTTTACGAGCGGCAGCGGGGCCGCCGCACCGCGCCGCACCGCACCGCACCGCACCGCACCGCACCGCGAACACTCTTATCTCATCCGCCGCCGGCGACTTGTTGAATGCACCGGGCGGCTGGCGCGGCGGTGCGGCTGTGCGGCGGCGGCAGAGCTCCATATGGCGACAGTCCCCGCGGCGATGGGGGAAGGGGCAGTCGGTTTGGTCCACGTAGGAGGACGCGCAGCGCGCGAAATTTGCTGGTCGATGTTCCACCGTTTGGCCACGGGCGGGCGGGTTTGAATTGAATTGATGTCTTAATTTTACGTGGCCAGACTCAGGCCGTGAGGCCTGCTCCTTCTGTCGGGCCACGCAAATGTCATTAGCGTTCACCAACTAGCGGAGAAAGGAGATTTTTCTTGGGCGGTGAATAAGGGGATTTTAATTTAGCTCTGCTCATTTACGCTTGAGGATCTTCTACATGTAGGAAATCTACTAATATGGGACAGCCGGATTTACTTCCCATCTGAAAGAAGGCGCTTTTGACTTCAAAAATTCATGGCTTCGATCGGGTTTCAACCCGCTAACTTAGGTATAACATTCGATACGCTATGCGTTACCACCGCGTCGTGTTTTTCGGTGTGGCTGCCATGTTTATCGAGTGAGCTTCTGATTTCGTACTTAATTTTGTTGGTTGTATACTGATTGTGGGGTTCTGGTTAATATGTTTCCAAGTGCTCGTTTATAGTCTCCTTCCTTACAACTCTGTAACATTTGATGACGACTGGTTTTATGTCACACTCGTACGCATTCACTCTTTTCTCGAACTTTCCCCTTGCTTCTTTTTTTGTAACATTTTCAAAATAATTGCAGTATTTTCTAAAAACTGCATTTCTGAAACGATGTGCCTGCCTAATAATCCGGTAATATTAACGCGCCCCGTTTACCACAACCAACCTGCCATCTTCTAAACGTCAGATCTCATCTCTCTGCCCTAATATCTGCATTGAAATGCATCGATTGCCAGCGCAACATATCATTGCTTTCCCCGCCAATGTAATCCTTAGACTGCGCTCTTCTCGCTCCACAGCCGTTGCCAGCGACGACCATCCCCTCCCCCACCCGCGCTCCGCCGCCATGTCCCCGGCTGCCGTCCGAGTTATTGGGTTAGCCGCGGAGAGCGCGCGGCAGATGGCGGGCGGGCGGAGGCAGGCGCTGGCGGGCGACAGGGCGAGCCGGGACGGGCGAGGCGGTCCTCTGTATTTCCGCGGATCTAATTTAACGGCGACCGCACGCCTCCCGGGGGATGCGCGTCCGCGACGACGCGCCCGCCCCCGCCCCCGCCCCCGCTCCCCCCCGCTCCCCCCCGCTCCCCCCCCCGCTCCCACCCCCGCTCCCGCCCCCGCTCCCGCCCCCGCTCCCGCTCCCGCCCCCGCTCCCACCCCGTCCCCCGCCCCCATGCCCCTCCCCACCCCCATCACCGTCTACCGCCCCCGCCCCCGTCCCCCGCCCCCACCCAGACGTCATCCCCTCCGCCCCGCCCCACCCGGCCTCCGCCCCCGCCCCCGCCCCGTCCAGGCGTCATCCCTTCCCCACCGCCCCGCCCCGCCCCGCCCCGCCCCGCCCCGTCCCGCCCGCGCTGGCGACAGCCCGGTTTTCATCGGCCGGCGCGGAGTGCGTGACGCCGCGTTTCCCGACTCGGCCCGTCCATCTCGGCGCACGTTGCCGTCACGCCCCCGCCCCGCCCCCACGGCCCCTCAGCAGAGCCACTACGTCCGTAATGGTCTACCGCAGCTTAGGGAGCAAGCCGCATCTGCGTTACTAATTTCCAATGCAGAAATTGAAAGAAAATTATGCAGCCTTCCAGTTATGAGGGAAGTGTCTATGGTTTTGTTAGGCACCCAGAAACACGTGATAAACACGGAAACAAAGAAACATTTGATTTTGACTGAAAAATTGAAATGTTTAATTGCGTTATCTTGCCTATTGTCATGTTGCGAATACTGTCTGAGTTACTTAATGCTTACGGCTCAGCTGACGTAATGTGCCAGCAAGGCTCCAAGGAAGAAGTCACTAGCAAATAAATATTCCTGTTTATGTGTTACCTGGTTATTTATTTCATGTACATGGTATGTAAAGAACTCTTGTGCTGTGCATCAGTTTGTACCACACTATGGTCTTGCAGTATACGTGAACACTATATGTGTTAAAATATTTAATTTGTAGCAATATTATTAAAAATATTTTATTTATTCTTGAGCAGTGTGCTTGTTACTTTTTGTGGTCATTATGTTTTTTTTTTCTTCAACGGCACTTTTGCTGCTGCCACCACACGTTGTCACCACTTTTTTTTGAAGAGACCGCGTCAATTGTCAATTGACAATTGTCAATTGTCAATTGTCAATTGTCAATTGATGTCCGATATTCCTCCAGTACTTTTGATTCCAGTCTCCACATAGGGTAGGCAATCACTGTACTTGATATATTTTCTTTTATTATTTATTATCTTCTTATTTATGTTGTTGCATTTTTCTGCGCGCAAATTTTGTGTATTCAGTGTCTTTTTTACCGCCATGATCATCCTTTTCTGCTTATTTTATTTTACTTTCTCACCTAAATTTGTAAACGTAGTAAAAGTGAAGCATTGTAACGCTGCGACACAAATATAATTATTTTGTTCCCAGAAAGTTCGTAATTTGGCGTCCTGGCGCCCACCGAAAAATTGTTGACACTAAAACGACTGCATGTGTGGCTGTTCTGTGTCCCTGCCTGGGTCCCAACTGTAATACCCGAACTTTCCGACGATTTTCCCCAAAATTTGTCTCCACTGATCCTGGCCAACTCAAAGCTCTGAGAGTTGTAAACAATATTTTGTGGGTGGTGGCGGTATTTTAAAAGACTTAACAACTTTATCAAAATTTTCCAGAAAAGCCTACAAATATTTATAAAACATTTTCCTCAAATAGATAAACATACGCACAAAACTGGCCCAGGTCTATTTTTGTTGAATTCTGAATATTATAAAATTCCAAATATTTAAATATTTTCGATGTCTTCCTACAATTTCAATATTGAATTTTGTTTTTTGTAAAACAAAATCTGCTCTTAAAAGACGGAATGAAAAGAGGATGAAATACTTTTTTCGAAAAAATAAGTATTTTTTGCGAAATTTTGTGTGAAATATTGTCCATTTTGAAAAAAATATTTTCTCAAAAACGGTTAAATTTTTTTGTAAATTAGTTTGCTTGGATTCCACAAAGGACAAGGTCTCATTTTCGACCAACTTTTAGTTTTATATAAAAATTGCAAAACTATGCAAAATACATTTCTGGTGATATTTTTGTTAAATGATATCTATTCTAAAAATAGCAAGAAAGTAATAGATTTTTAAATAGTCCTGTACAATAATATAACAACTAGATTTCCCGTATATTTTGCTTGAATTTTATGTATTTTAAAAATCTGAAAAAAATACTATATGTTATGATGTTTTTGTTTTAAGCAAAGGAGGCTTAAAAAAAGACGCAGGTTTTATTTTCGTTGAATTCTCTGAATTTTCAAAAATTCCAAAATTTAGAAATGATGGAAGAAATTATGTTTTGTTGCAGATCCATTAATATCCATAAGCGATAACCGATGTTTTATCTGGTTTATTGATTTACACGCTCAGAATTACCAGTTTCCCTCTAGAAATTTCGTTAATTTTATTCCTTCTGGATATTCATGAACTACTCCATCGTTCATTTCGTTTTATAAATACCATTTTGTACAAAAACATGATTCTGTACAAAACATGTTTTATTTCTACTATTTGTATATTTCATTAAATTCAACATTTATTTTTACAATTTTACGTTACGTTTTTCTTTGTTATTTGCCCAGCATCGTTTCTCCGAACAGCAAAGATTTTGTACTAGCCAATTGCATATACCAAGTGAAGAATCGTAATACATTGTCCTCACTTCGATGGCCTTATTTCACCCCCCGCCTGCCCCTTCCTTCCTTTGCCGGCGCCGCCCCTTTTTCCGCTTCGACCCATTCTCCCAGCTCCGCTCTCCATCGAGCAGCGAAGACCCCGCGCCCCGCCCGGACCTCCTCCAGCGCTATCTGCGGCCGCGCGGGAGCTCTCTATAAAACTTTACAGCGAACTTTATATTTTTGTGGAGAGGGGGCGGCGAGGCCCTCTCCTTGGATATCGCCCCGCCCGCAGCCGCCCCCGCCGCCCCCGCCGCCCACAGCCGCCCACAGCCGTCCCCGCCGCCCCCGCCGCCCCCCGCCGCCGCCCGCCGCCCCCGCCGCCCCCGCCGCCCCCCGCCCCCGCCGCCCCCGCCGCCCCCGCCGCCCCCGCCGCCCCCGCCGCCCCCGCCGCCCCCCGCCGCCCCCGCCGCCCCGCCGCCCCACCGCCCCCACCGGCCCCGCCGCCCCCACCGCCCTCGCCGCCCCGGCCGCCCCGGCCGCCCCGGCCGCCCTGCCGCCCGCGCTACCATCGCCTCTCTTGCGGGCCGTCATCGCCTCTCTTGCCGGCTGTCCCCGCTGCCTCCGACCCCCGGCCCCGCTGCCCCGGCCGCCCCCGTCGCCCTCGTCACCGCCCCTGCTTCCATCGCCTCTCTTGCGGACCGCCCCCCCCCCCCTTCCTGCCCGTCGACGCGGTTCGGGCGAAATCCCTCGCTGCATGTTTACGGTCTTTTCACGGTGGGATTCCACCGATCAGCTGGTCGCTTTTCTCCGGCCGCGCGGCCGTATAATGGGGGCTTTCGGCGCCGTTTTCGTTTGATTGTTTCTTATGGAGCGCCGCGCCCTCCCGCCTGCCCCAACACCCGCAGGAGTTCGCTTTTTGAAAGTGGGACGCTTTCGCGCGGAGCTTTTCCCTCCTCTGTTTCGCATGTGAAATTACGTACAGTTGGTTTCTGTCAAGGATACGCTTGTGGAAAACAGAGTTCTCGGAAGGTTGTGTGTTTCCAAGATGAAACTTCGTGGTGGAATGCTTTTTAAGTGGGATTTATAGTGTGATGCCTGCAGAAAGTAGAATACTTTTTTTTTGTGTTTTGGAGTTCATTCGATATTTTAGTACATTGAGTGGAATTTGATATCTTCATTGTTTGAAAAGGAACATTGGTGAAACTCATGGCGTAGTCGATAAAAATATTATACTCGTGTACATTGTGCAAAAACGTTAATATTCTGGCTGAACTATTATAAGACGAAATTTGCGACATATAAGGGTTAGAGTTATCTACATTTTCGATATCTTTTTCGATACTGATATCAAAAAAACGTTTCCATCCGCTGCAGAATTAGTATACTTTCTCTTTGCTTTGTGAATACGAGAATGGAGGAGGCGAGAAAGTTCAAATGAATAAACCGTACAATAGTGAATGTGTATTATCACTGGATCTAGAAGTGTATAAAGCGAAATTAATTATGATACTGTTCCCATGTAGACAATTTGAATGGAAAATAATGTTTACATGTGCCGTGCTTGTTTTTATTTGTAAATGCGTTTTGTAAACAACATATTTTGAAACAAAGAAGTTTTCCTTAACGTCCGTCGCCATCGAGCGAAGCCAACGTGCTGCGGTCGTGCGAGGGTAATGCGGCTTTCGCTCGTGGCGGACTCTGGTGCTGTTTTATCAAACCACCTTCTAGTAATCAAATTTAATTAGAAAGGCGTAGTATAAACGAGGGAGCTCACAGACCTCTGCGATTCTATTACCACATTTATGATAACACATTTACACTTGCGTGCGATATAATTAATTATTGAAATTACTGTTTCACTATTATTCTAGGATGTTTAATTACACTTTCTGACTAGAGGAAATGAAGATTTACAATCACTAGCATTCGGACAGTATTTTAAATGAATGTGTATGGTTTATAAATTCGTACGGTTACCTCTTTAATTGAAGAAGCCATTAATGGTGTACTTTCATTGAAACTTCCACTTCTAATTTTAACGTGTTATTAACGTGTGTAATAGTTGCTTTACGTTAGTATTTACGTACTATATTATATTTAGAATTTAAATTTAGTAGAAAGAGAGGTAGTCAGACAGAGAGGTAGTCAGGCAGACTGGTAGTCAGGCAGACTGGTAGTCAGGCAGACTGGTAGTCAGGCAGACTGGTAGTCAGGCAGACTGGTAGTCAGGCAGACTGGTAGTCAGGCAGACTGGTAGTCAGGCAGACTGGTAGTCAGGCAGACTGGTAGTCAGGCAGACTGGTAGTCAGGCAGACTGGTAGTCAGGCAGACTGGTAGTCAGGCAGACTGGTAGTCAGGCAGACTGGTAGTCAGGCAGACTGGTAGTCAGGCAGACTGGTAGTCAGGCAGACTGGTAGTCAGGCAGACTGGTAGTCAGGCAGACTGGTAGTCAGGCAGACTGGTAGTCAGGCAGACTGGTAGTCAGGCAGACTGGTAGTCAGGCAGACTGGTAGTCAGGCAGACTGGTAGTCAGGCAGACTGGTAGTCAGGCAGACTGGTAGTCAGGCAGACTGGTAGTCAGGCAGACTGGTAGTCAGGCAGACTGGTAGTCAGGCAGACTGGTAGTCAGGCAGACTGGTAGTCAGGCAGACTGGTAGTCAGGCAGACTGGTAGTCAGGCAGACTGGTAGTCAGGCAGACTGGTAGTCAGGCAGACTGGTAGTCAGGCAGGTGTTTTTGTGGTCAACCAAATTTTCGGTGCGCGGAGGTGTGTTGGGGCGCTCACTGAGGAGGTGCGGCGTCGCACGGCGTGGGGCTTCCGCGCGAGGCGCGGTGCGGCGCGCGCGGGCCGCCGCGACGCGCGTCACGTGGATCCAGGTCACCGTTAATTAATCCTCCGCAGCACCCTGACGCGCGGGGGAAGTGATAATTCAAGTGGGACGGCCGTAGCCCCGCCACGGAAAATAACGCCCTCCCCCCCGCGAACATATTTTACCCGCGGCGCTCGACATCGGTAATCAAAATCAATTACGCGGAATACGTCATGGAGCAGCGGGGATCTCGTAAAAACTGCACGCCGGGCGCTCCCCTGTTGCGTCTGGCCGTGGGGGGCCTGACCGGCCCTTCGCTGTGTGAAATGTCTCTATTATACTGGACTTTACGGTGGTATTATTTTAAACGTCGTAGGAAATTGTCTTTGCAAACGTTTTCTTTTGATAGTGTATTACTTCATTCCAAATATTGCTAAATATAATCTTCAATCATTTTTGGTGGCATTCATTCTTGGGAATCGTGAAGGTAAGTTTTTGATAACTACGGGATCTGAACCAGTTTTGTGTGTCATTCTAGCAGATTAAACTACATTGATTTAGTAAGAAATCACTAATGCAAAATTACTTCAGTTAGAAATGACCTGAAATTACTATAATGTATCTCAACTAAACTTTTTGGAAAATGTAGTTAATGATATTTACTAATACGTTTTCATTACCAGTTGATACTACGAAAATAACAACAAAAGGAAAATTACTGTATGTATGAGACTTCCCAAAAACAACCATCTCCCTTTCATTCTAAACTGAGCAAAATTTGTGTGCGCTGCATTTCGCAAGCATCTTGAATACGAAGTAAATCTACCGAAAATAATTATTCTCTTTATCTTCCATAATATTTTTTACTAATTGCATTATGATCCTTTCAAATAGCGTAATTAGGCTTAGATTTATTGAAGGTAACCATTTATAATATATATATATATATATCATACAAAGAATTTATTTATTTCCTGTCTATTACGAAATAGATGATTATGAAAAAATACACAGGAATCGTAGACGAAGTCACATTGTCTTTAATAATACAACATCCTACTTGTGTTTCAACAGAAAAACATTCAAAGCTGAATTCGTGTAACTCGCAGAACCTAGACACGTTTTCACTGGGTATGTTTTTTGTGAAGGTCTATTTCAATATATCTCTGCACGAATGTTTGTATTGTTCTACCCATATTTTTAATGCTGTTTAATGCTGACGCATAATAGAACAACTTTACCAAAAACATGATCTTAGCTTTAGTTAGTTTAGCATTCGTTAGCTTTAATGTTCAACTTTCAAAATAATTACTAATTAGGTGATGAATAACTAATAGCTGGTCAATATATTTTTTTCTTCTTGTTTTAATCCAGATTTGTTTATGAGATACTTATTTTAAAATGATACTAAAAGTCACTAAGATTATCGAATTCTTTTTTACAATTTGAGTTGGTGTTAATTAATTTCTTACTCAGTTTAATGCTGTGTTGATAATATTTTTGAGGACTATCAGTTAGAGACTAGTAGAAAATTTCTCTATATGTATGTATCGGAAATGCATGGATATAATAGTGAATGATAAATACGAGTAAACGAAAGCGTATGAAACGTGACTAGCCCCCAACCTCCATCCTTCATTTACGTGGCCGTTAACGCACGCATCTGCATACGACAGCTGCCGGTCTCGAGAACCGGGCCAACGACTCTGCGCACGCAGCGAGCCCCTTACGCAGAATCGCGCCGGAAGAATTTCGCGAACTTTCCCACTTAACCCGAAAGTATGGTCATAACGGACAGCGCACGTTCGTTCAGTAATATTTTAATATCAGCTAATGCGGTTAAATAACGGAATTAGGGGCGCTGTCGCCGTTGCGGAACCCTCGCACAGCACCCGGGACCGGCGCCTAATATCCCATTTATGGGCATATTGAACGGGGAGACTTGATTAAATTTTAATGCCAGTTTTGCCCATCTTCGTCCCTTCGGGACTCGAAGGGGCGAGCGTGGAAGCTGCTGGTTCGTCGACAAATGCCACTGCCGTCGACGGCGCCGCCGCTTCGACCAGCCGCCTGCAAGCGAGCAATACAAGACGACGATCGACCCGACGTTTTAAAGAGAAGTGCGGAAGTGATTTATTGATTAGTATCCGATATGTGCGCTCGTCGTGTGTTTCCTAAGCCAAAAAAATTGCAGGAGGATGAAAATGGTATTATCAAAAACTGTCGTGAAAAATTAATTTTTGTTGACTGAATTTAAAAAAAAGTTGTGATGTCGGATAATTGAAAGAGAAATTAGTTTTCTATCGCTTTTGTATTTGTTTCAGAATATTGTGAAATGCTAATGCGTGCTACCAAAATTCAGTTACTAAATCATTGTTCTAATGTTGGTTTTGCGTACGGTCGCGTACTTTTGTAACTTTCAAAAATAGAAATTTAATATAATATTAAGTACAAAATTGATTGTTCCTCATAAAATGTCAACAATATGGCGTTTTTATTCAATTGCAGTTAGGTAACTCAACCTATAATTTTACTTTCAGATTGTATGCCACTCTAACCTGAATTTTATTGACAATTTTTCAATCAAAATTTGTACAATAAACAATACAATCAATGCCTATTAATTTGAGTATAGTATCTAGGGGCTTTCGAAAATAAAATAAAACAAGTTTAAAATTAAAATATTACTTACGAATAATTAACTTCATTATTTGCAACTTTTTAGTGATAGTTATACTCATGTAAGCTACTCTTCACACACATTCCTGCGTCACTACCCAGCGACCAGAAATGCAAAGGAATTAAAAATTGTAGAAAAAAAAAATTATATCGATTTTGCATTGTTTGAAATGAAATAAGGTTCAATAGAAATAATTTTCCATTATAGTCAAAATATTCTTTTCTGAACTTAATTATAAGATTTAATTTGTTTTTCAAAAGGTTAAAAAATCTCGTTTCTTAATGATTATAAATTTATGCATTCTATATACCATATGAGTTTGTCTCGAAAATACTAAATTATACTTCCAATTAAGACTTCAAATTTGGAAAACTTCTAATATATTTTAATCTTGACTATTTTCACTTTAAAAAATCCTTGAATTGCATTCAATTTTTCGCTGAAAAATATATAAATTTATTAAGTTCCACATGTAATGAATCCTAACAAGTCAAGTAAATCACAATTGTTAAATATTTCCAAACACCCTGCTATTTTCATTTGTATGGTTTTACCGCAAAACATAAATTGTTTAATGAATTGATGATTCCATTCTTCCATAGATGTCACTATCAAATTTAGTTTTCTGGTTAGTTTCTCGTGCAATTCAATATTTAGAAAATAACATCCACCCTAGTCAGACAAATAACTGAACTCTTATTTCGATGTCCTGTAACAAATGCACTTTATTGCTCTGCGGCTAATATAAATATGTATTTGAATGAGAATGAGGAAAGTGGTATAGCAGTGTTGGCCACTGATATTACTATTTTCACGTCGAGATGTGGCAACATAGATACAAGGCTACGTAGATTCAAAAATGCATAATATGGAGAACGTTTACTACATAATATGGAGAAAACGTGATCTATCGGATATTCTGTAATGAAATTATTGAAAATTCAAAATGGAATTTTTTCACTCTCTTAAAATGCAAATATTATAAGATGGAAGGCACTTGTTTTATATAAAATTTCCTTGATTCATGTAATTCTAAGATATCAGCCCAATATTTTCCCTCGCACATATATAATTCAGACATTTTGCGAAGACTTTTTCTCTATAATTCACAATCGATCTTTGAATTCTCGGCTATCCGGGAGACGCCGCGTCGTTGGCTGGGGTGCCGACGTTTCGCCTGACATATCGCAGGCTTCCTCAGGGCAGTGAGGAAGCCTGCGATATGTCAGGCGAAACGTCGGCACCCCAGCCAACGACGCGGCGTCTCCCGGATAGCCGAGAATTCATGGATTCAAGCCGCGGAAGCTTACGTATACACAATCGATCTTTGTTGAGATGTGTGTAGAATGAGTTAGTCTATAATTTCTTCACATTTCAGTTTACTACATTAAATACATTTTTCATGTGCAGAATCCTTAGCAAGCATCTGTGAAATGCATTATTAAAAGTGCGAAAAAGATAAAATTCTAAAATACTTAATTTTTTATACATAAAAGTATTGACCGGGAAATAAGAAAAGACAATACACATTTCAACAATGCATATTACTAATATTTTGTATTAGAATGATTGGGTCTTGATTGTGTTTTACAGATACTAATATTTTGAATAAATATTTCTTAGAATTGACACATTTTTATACCCTGAAAGCCAGGATGGGCACATAGTTAAAATATTTCTCCCAACAAATATTTTCCTATTATATGAAACACAATTTAATTTGAACATTCATCTATCTAGAAATTGTTGTTATTTTGATGGTATTGCTACCTGTATCAATTATGCGAAAATAAATTGATAACGTACATTTGCAATAACTACTAAATGCTCATGAATTGTTTGTATTGCATACCGCACAATTCCTAGAAATATTCAGAAAGAAACTAGGTTCTTTCATTCCAAATGGAATTTAAAATGAGTTTACTATTGTATTTTTGTTTATACATTATTCAGAATACATATTTCAATATTTTATACAATGCTAATTTAAATAGGTAACTATTCATTACCATGCACGAATTATCGGAATCAAAATTGTATTTTCGTTTATACGGCTATGGTTGATGGACTTTGGATGTTAGAAAACACTTTCTAGATTCAAAATGACTAGTTGAAATGTTCGTGTTTTCTTTTCGTTTCTGATTTGCAACGCAGCAAAATTGATCGTGCGCTGCGTGATACGAGTTCGTTTACTTCGTGGTAGAATGTAATGGGGCGCGCGCCGTTGCACCGGGGAGCGGTTCGTCCTGCGGAGACGGCGCCATCCCCGAGCGGTGGGCGGAGCGGAGCGGTGGGCGGAGCGGAGCGGTGGGCGGAGCGGAGCGGTGGGCGGAGCGGAGCGGTGGGCGGAGCGGAGCGGTGGGCGGAGCGGAGCGGTGGGCGGAGCGGAGCGGTGGGCGGAGCGGAGCGGTGGGCGGAGCGGAGCGGTGGGCGGAGCGGAGCGGTGGGCGGAGCGGAGCGGTGGGCGGAGCGGAGCGGTGGGCGGAGCGGAGCGGTGGGCGGAGCGGAGCGGTGGGCGGAGCGGAGCGGTGGGCGGAGCGGAGTGGTGGGCGGAGCGGAGTGGTGGGCGGAGCGGAGTGGTGGGCGGAGCGGAGTGGTGGGCGGAGCGGAGTGGTGGGCGGAGCGGAGTGGTGGGCGGAGCGGAGTGGTGGGCGGAGCGGAGTGGTGGGCGGAGCGGAGTGGTGGGCGGAGCGGAGTGGTGGGCGGAGCGGAGTGGTGGGCGGAGCGGAGTGGTGGGCGGAGCGGAGTGGTGGGCGGAGCGGAGTGGTGGGCGGAGCGGAGTGGTGGGCGGAGCGGAGTGGTGGGCGGAGCGGAGTGGTGGGCGGAGCGGCGGGGTGGGCGGAGCGGCGGGGTGGGCGGAGCGGCGGGGTGGGCGGAGCGGAGGGGTGAGCGGAGAGGAGGGGAGGGCGGAGCGGAGGGGTGGGCGGAGCGGAGGGGTGGGCGGAGCGGAGCGGTGGGCGGAGCGGAGCGGTGGGCGGAGCGGATCGGTGGGCGGAGCGGAGCGGTGGGCGGAGCGGATCGGTGGGCGGAGCGGAGCGGTGGGCGGAGCGGAGCGGTGGGCGGAGCGGAGCGGTGGGCGGAGCGGAGCGGTGGGCGGAGCGGAGCGGTGGGCGGAGCGGTGGGCGGAGCGGAGCGGAGGGCGGAGCGGAGCGGTGGGTGGAGCGGAGCGGTGGGCGGAGCGGCGTGGTGGGCGGAGGGGCGTGGTGGGCGGAGCGGCGAGGTGGGCGGAGCGGCGAGGTGGGCGGAGCGGCGTGGTGGGCGGAGCGGCGTGGTGGGCGGAGCGGAGTGGTGGGCGGAGCGGCGGGGTGGGCGGTGCGGCGTGGTGGGCGGAGCGGCGTGGTGGGCGGAGCGGCGTGGTGGGCGGAGCGGCGTGGTGGGCGGAGCGGCGTGGTGGGCGGAGCGGAGTGGTGGGCGGAGCGGAGTGGTGGGCGGAGCGGCGTGGTGGGCGGAGCGGCGTGGTGAGCGGAGCGGCGTGGTGGGCGGAGCGGCGTGGTGGGCGGAGCGGCGTGGTGGGCGGAGCGGCGTGGTGGGCGGAGCGGCGTGGTGGGCGGAGCGGCGTGGTGGGCGGAGCGGCGTGGTGGGCGGAGCGGAGTGGTGGGCGGAGCGGCGTGGGGGGCGCACTGCCCTCTGACCTCCTTGGCCGAGCCTCTTCCTTCGGAAATCTAATCGATTTATTTGATTATTTCAAATTTCCCGGCGCTGCAGCTGATCGGACAATGTGCCGCAAGTATATTTTGTATTTAGCGACTACATGTTCCATAAGGGGCAATTGGTCTCGGAGCCGTTATTTCCCGGGGTTCCCAGTCGGGCGCCAAACCAGGAACCCGTGATGTCTCGAATTCACTGAACCTTCGCAATTGCACGTAGTTAACCAATTCGGCTAGCGACGTTGGTTTCGCGGACGTAACCTTTCGGGAGAATTATCCCAGCATTCGCCTGGGTGATCGAGGGAGACCTCGAAATCCCCGGTGAGGATGGCCGGCACGGGGATTAAACCCTGTCTCCCGAATGCGAAGTCAGCGCTTTACACTCTTAGCCACTTCGCTCGGTACCGTATGTGTAGTGAATGCAATATCCCGGGAGGTGGCGAATTGAATATGTCCCAACCATGTTGCTAGTGTCGAATATCCGTCACCGCTGAGTGGCAAACCATACGATCTCCCTGATGGATTCTCTGCGGAGATAACGGTAATTTCGCCTCACACGTCTCTACCTATACTTTGGTTCGGCCCCTTGCTCGGATGAGGAAAAGAGAATGCTTGAAAGAAAGGAACAAAAATTACATGAAAACTTACATATAACCATTCTCTTTTATACTCATTTTTATTATTCTAGGTCAATTTTCCACCTGACAATACTGTTCTTGGGAGGGGAATACATTTTTGGTGTAAACAAACATACCAGTCTGTTCTGCAGAACGAAATGAACAATTGCTTCTTTTGGCAGTTGTCCTGTGAGACATATTCAATGCAGTTAGTCGATGAGATATCTTTCTCGTGAATCAAATCGATAATCAGAGTGCTTAGAGAAAGTAGTTCACCAAAGAGATAAACTACTTTCTTCGGATGCACACGACAAAATACACGTGAGTAGATGGAGATAGGGAAAGAATGGCGACAGTTCTGGATCGAAACCGAGCGTCACAAAGTTATGTCAGCTCCAGCGACCGAAGTTGAGAAATTTCTGCTCGTGCTTTGGGTACGCAAATGACCTACGTCCAACAGCGAGTCTTGTGTGTCGGAAGAGTTAGGCATTTTTCACGATGCCATAATTAGAAAAAGATCACACATGAACATCAGCGTCTCTGAGGTAAATAAATTATTTGTTGGTAATATTAAATAGAAAAGGCTGATGGGTTATAAAAACACTGTTCGTGAATGTTGGAGGCGATTTCTATGGCCCATTTCCCTGTGGAGGACGTATTGGTGCTGGTGATTGACTGGCTTATAGGCAACTTTATTCACATTATAGCATTTGAATTTTGGGATCGGATTTGATATTGCTTGTAATTGTCATATGCCTGATAACCCTAACATCGGGAGCTCTCGAGAATGTGACGAGAAACTTCGCAAATACGAACCAACCCAACACACGAAAGGCGTTCTCGATTAGACTCTGGAAGAAAGTAGATTTAGAGTGAACGTTAATTTTCGAAAGTCGATCTCTCTTCGAGATCACCTTCAATATTGAGTCAAATTTAAGAAAAAAAACTGTAGGATATTTTCAATTTAAGACCATTATAACATTTAATTAACATTCACCACTCATAAATTAAAATTTTCATAGGTAACTTAATTAACGCTCGAGAAGTAAACTGTATAGCTGCGAACCTATATTTTAAAGTTTTAAAAAATCCGTTTTGAAGAGTGAAATCGAAGAAGTTTTGGCATTACTAAGTTGACGACTAACCTGGTTTGTTTGTTTTGATTATAATACATTTCATTATGTATTTAAGATGCCTCCACAGAAATCTCTTTGATAAAATAAATACATTTTCTTTACTCGTGGATGGCCTGCTTCACATTAATGAACGCAGTTTAGTATTATAATCAACAGAACTTGTTTATCGTGATCTTGATGGTTTCCTACATGATATCTGCTGAAAGAAAGTATTTAATGAACTGATGCATGATTAGTTCTTGCTATTCATTCGCAATGTTCTATGCTTATCTTCACTTTATTACTTGCATTCATGTTACACTGATTTTCGTCTCTTTTGCAGGTACGTTTTAACATCATACTGTCCTGGGATATCGGATAAGTATATGCATGGTCACTTACCAAAGTCGTATTTCATTGTATATGTTTTATTACGAAGGGGAATTCTCTCTCATTTATATCATATATGTTAAGAATATCAAATGACGTTTTATAATAATGCAAATATTTTCACATTATTCGTAATGTAAGATTGCCACCATCACCAAAAATTAATATTTAATCCTGCACAATTTCATACAATCGTGTATAAATGAACGACTTATTTTTGATGACAGTACTTCGGTAGTTTTAGTTTAATGTTCTTTGTATAAAATATTCTTACTGTTTTACAGCAACATTTACCATCCCATTCATAAAGGTTTCTTCAATTTACATGTTATCACCTCTATTGCTCTTTCTCATATATTTTATATAAAACAAAGTTATGTTTTCAAATCACAGCTTTGTTGAAAACCATTCAATCACCAAAATCAGCTCTTTTGAATGAAAGGTTATTTATCGTATCAAGATCAAAAGTATAAATTCTCTCTTATTAAGAGAAGCAGTTTACAGAATATCGTACAACATGTGTAAACACTGCTCAAAAACTGCTTTCAGTCACCCCAAAACATTTACCGCATAAAATCTTTAGCTCCACCTGAACATCCATTTGACCCATTCACAATATCTAATTTCCCCGGGAACGAAATCGTTACATCGCCGGCTCGTTTACCTTTTGTTCCGGATGCTCTCGGCCGGCGGACATTCAATTGGAAACGCCCATTTGCATCGGCTTCTAGCTCGTCTAGTCGATGGAACATTTACCTGATCACGCACCAGAAGCACGTCGGCGCCCCCTCCCCCTCCCCGGCTCGTATTAAAGCGCTTGCACGAGGCGTGTGTACGATGGATGCCCGCCTGCTGTGGCTGTCGCTGCAGCGCGCGCGCACACACACACACACACACACACACACACACACCACACACACACAACCCTGCGCGCTTATGCCGTTCCCACAAATACCTCCTTCGCCTCCGACACTGACCTCCCTATCGCCCCGACCGATCGCTGGCTGCTTTCAGCACGTGGAGATGAAAGCGCGTTTACCGATCAGAGTTTGGTTGGAGGAGGAAAATAATCAATATGTTTTTTTTGTTCGTGTGTATTACGACTCGGACCACGTGTGCATCCTGCTTCAGCCGGTGCAAGAACCTTTCTGAGGGGGGGGGGGGGGCGGCATTAGCTGAATCTCGATTTTTATCCACAAGATGGGGGTATGGATGATGAGATTATGATAGTGATGGATGAAAGGACGGCACACACGTATAGACAGCACACTCATACATGAATACACCCATACCCGAGGCTGGACTCGAATACGCGGTCTTCTGGTCCGAGACCGCTTCGGCGCTACTGCCCTAACGATCTCTGCCATCTCACAGGATTACATGTTTATTTATTGAAGACATAAACTTTTATCCTTTGTGCAAACGCGTACCTACGTTACGGATGAATCATGAAGGGAATTTCATAATTCATTGGTGGTTACATGCCACTTTTTGTTCGGAAAATTTTAGTGAATTCTAGCCTGCCGGAATTATTGCCGAATTTTCTCAGTATTGGTAAAAACACCATTCATTTCATGACGTGTTAAAACTTTTAAGCATTACGTAGCTCTTTCATCTAATTATTGTATTGAACAATGATTTTTAAGTATTTTTGTAGTTTGATTGTTCTCATTTGGGAATTACACCGATAAGAAGTTTTTTGCACTTTGATTAGTTTACGTGGTATTTAGACAAGTTAGAAATAAGACGTACTCCATATTCCTAAGATTCCCCATTTTGAAACAACATTTTCGTAGTTAGTGCCTACATTTTTCTTTCAAACATACGTTTTGCTTGCGCGTAGCATATAATTAAAGTCACACCACCCAAACTCCTTGTACGGCGTCTTTCTGTTTTAGTACTCGCGCGGATTATATATACTTTTTCCATCCCAGCACTCTCATGCAATTTTAACACTTTTCCTTTCTCAATTCACCCCTTTTCTACCATCATTTACAATCACTTCGCTTACCCTCCCCCTTCCGCATCCATTTTCGTCTTGTTTCTCTTTTAGTGACACCCATCGCCTCCGCAACGATCTGCAACCACTCGGCGTGCAGCTGGTCAGTGTCTCACCAGCAGCACGTTGCCGCAAACGGCGGCCATTACTCTTAATAAGAAAGACCCGTCCTATCAGCGCGCGCCTGTACCTTTCGTTAATTAATTACCGCGGCACTTCACCCCTGTGCAGCCCCCGGAGCTTTCGCCGCGTAGGAAGAGCGCGTGGGGGGTGGGGAGGGGAGGCCCTGACGCTGCACAGTGCGAAATTCGCCTGATCTACTGAGCCCAAAATCGATGATTTATTGCCCCCTTTGAGACTTCGCAGCGCCGAAAACCTATTCTCGAATAAAGGGGGCTTCGTATATTGATTTTCGTTAATGTCGCTCGTTTATTAGTTGGGAATCAGAAGATAGTTCAAGTTTACTCTTTTCAAATGCAAGTTCAAGCAAATTGAAGCTATCAGTAGGATTATTGGAGAGATTAATGGTATTACAGCTTTCTGTCACGTAGTATTACCATTGGTCTTTGTAATAATTTAGTAGTCTGTAGAATGTATATTTCAATGACGAAATTTTTAAGATGTATATGAAACAGAAGGGTAAAAGAGGCACCCTACGGACGGGGTGCGTGCATGTATGGGCGATGTCGGGATACATTTTGGATCTTATCTTTGACACGTGTGGTGTTGGATGCCGAATACGCAATGGGTCGAACCGACCGTAACAATTATGAGAGGAACTAAAATCGATTCTTTCGTGTGTCCCGGCAACCAGTTGCAAGAATCGAAATACACCAAACTTTCATCTGGTGGCCCCCCTGGGGCCCCCTAAAATTACTTCACGGTCTTCTATAGAAAAGTCGCTCGATAAGCTATTTATTGATAATAAAAAAAAGTGCACAGGTATAAATCTTAAATTTTGTTTTAAAAAAATATTTTTTTTACATTTCACGATAGTTAATTATTTTATCGGAGTTTGAGATCGCATCATTGTTTTTGACGGTTTACCCACAGCTCAAAATATTTTCGTATCTCATCTTTATAAACAATCGGACTATCACAGTGCGCCATGAAGCTCTTCATTAAGGTTTTTAATCTTGAAATGAAAGACCACCAAAAGCACCCACTGCTGGCGGTGTCTCGTGCGATTTTTTCAATAACTTTATTAGAATAAATATTATATTAATTAATAAATTTTTTTATTGTTCGACTAAGTTATGTCTTCCAAAAGTTACGTAGTACACATAATTTTTAAACTTCATTTCATCATGTATGTACGATATTTGAAACTACTCTCTGAGGTGCCTGGCGAGGAGTCTCGCGAGTAAGTCTACCCCCGCGTCGCACGCTGCTCGGCGTCCCCTTGACGCGGAGGGGAAGGGAGGGGAGGGGAGGGGAGGAGGAAAGGGGCGGGGCGCGAGCTGGAGCCGTGCACAATGCCTGTCCGCCGCCTCGCGCGCGCTGCCATAGACTGCGCTGACGACGGCGCCGCGGGAGCAGCGCGCCGCACCGCGCCTTGCCGCGCCCGCGCGCGTTGGGGCGAGACCGCAAAACGCTGGCCAAAAGTCGAAAAAAAAAAGATTTTATTTAGGGAATTTGACGTAAGTAGTTGGGTAGACTGGTTCCTGGAGTGTCTAATTCCATGGTTAGAGAAGGTCCGAGGCGTCACAGTGACATTTTGCATCATTGGAAACGTGGCCGTTGAGCGAGCAGCTGTGTTCGGTTGTGAGCAATTTCTATCATTCAAATGGACGAAAATCGTGATGGTGAGTTCAATGTTTGACATGTATTGCCAATATATAAAAGAAGTTAAATTTATTTAATTAATAATTTATGTTTAAAGAAATGATGGAATTCATTTGTTTTTTAGTGGAAAACATACGTTCCATAGAATTCCACAAAAAAATTGCAAAAATTCATTCTCCCCTATTTAGATACAAAAATATCCAAAAAAGCAGTTATAGCTGCTATTCTGCATTTCGTGCGGAAACATTTTTAGACGTTTTTTCAATTTTTAACCGCTTAATCGGATCTGCCATTTTGCTTTTTGTAATGTTAACATCGGAATCTATGAACCCATGAAACTTAGTTTACAAATTTTTATGAAAATTGAAACATTTTTAGACGTTTATTAAATTTTTAATCCATCATAATGGACTCGCCATTTTTTGTTGTTGCAATTTTGACATTAAAATTCCAACCAGCGTGCTCAAAAACCGTTGTATATAAAGTTTTATTAAATTTGGATAACTTTGCACATTTGGCCAGCTTTTTTGAGATCTTGCCCCAACGTGCTCCGGCGCGAGCGGGGCGCTGTGACAAGCCCCTGTTATTTCTGCCGCCTGCGTCTCCGGCTTCTGAAGGCGTCGCAGCCGCCGCCGCCGTCTCGCGCTTTGTTGTTTCGTCCGTGGTGCGAGGATTAGAGCGTGTTGGGAAACGGCGTGGAGACTTCTCTGCGTGGCCCTCGTAAGGTGCAACACTACGTGTGTCAATGAGTCATACTATATGTGCCTGGGTGGTAGGCTGATGTGGAATGATCAGTTTCAGGGAGCAATGATTTTGAGCTGGAAACAGTTTAGTTGGGATGACGATGTGGAATGAGCCGTACAATAAAGAACGAATAAACGTAGGAATGGGGAAATATGGGAGTTGGGGAATAAAGGATATGATTGAGTCTGAACATCTCGAAAATCGCTTGGTATGAAGCACCAAGTGAGCCCTGAGTTTTTATTCGTTGCAATGTTGACGAACTCTTTTATTGTATTAATGCATATACATGGGTTGGATAAAAGTAATAAGAATATCGCTTGAACTTATAGGCGGTGAGTCGACGTGCTGCTATATTTCATGACAAAAGGAACGATTGTTAGAAGAGTGTGTGCAGATGGTGTACGATACCTTTCCTAACATTTGACAAAAGTCATTAATAATGGGGTCAATTAAAGGCAATTAAAGGTGTTTTAATGCAAGTATATCTGTCAATAAAATCGGTTTCAGAGAAATAAAATTCTCATTACTTTTTACCCAACCCTTGCAATAATGGACTCTAATAATCCTCTCATATTATTTTTTTCTGTGAAAGTTGAGACTTTGGTGAGTGTACAATGTTACAACTTCACACTTTTCTTATTGTTCGGGAGTGCAGCTATGGATTGCAGCAATGAAGCCAATGTTGTGCATTTACTATTACAACCCTTGTACGCAGGGCGTGACTTGCAATACTTGTACACATTTATAAGTGAGATTTGTGGTCTGGTGCTTTTGACTTTCCTACATTTTTCCTTTATGTTAATTCCGGGGTGAATCTTCATTATATAATATATAAATATTATTTCCCTCAGTTTTTCCTCTTATTACGCATTTGCTTTTATTTCTTTTAATTCTTTCATATTAAAAGTCCTTTGCCTTTATTACTTAACAAAGAATAACGATCTCGCTTTCTTCAATAATTTGTTGACTATAGTTACAATAAGAAGAGTTTTGGGGGTTCTTATACTACAGTCCCTACAAATATACGAGTATGTCTAACTGTATCCATTTTCAGCTCTCTACAGCAATGCATTTATACACGTCCGTAGCAAAAACAGATGCGCATTAATTTATTCCGTAATTGAAGTTTGGATTGTCATTCTTGTATGTGCCTCTATTGTACCTTGATTTTGCCTGCATTGCTTCTTAACGTTGTTCATTAGCAACTACCAATCATGGTTAACATGACATACATCTTTTGCCTGGACACCGTATAGCAGCCCTTTATACATTCACTACATCAGCTGACGTTTTCGCTTTCGCTTGCTACAAGTGAAATCACATTCTAGCCGTGTATTGCAGCAATTGCTGACAGCCCATAATTCTGTCCGCATTATGCTGAGAACAATCGATACTATTCTGTTACTTTTAACCTGAGGAAAGTCAGCTTTGCTAGTGACAAGTATGATGGATGGAGAGGAGTAAAGAAGTGGAGTTGGACCTTGGAAAACGATTTGTACTCATAGTGGATTCCGAAACCATATACGTAACTTTTAATATGGCTTATCACCGCTATCATTGTCGATCCTATCTACAATTTTTTGTAGTATAAAACATTTTGGTTTAATATTTTATGAAATTATCTAAAATTATTGATATCTCCATAACTAATTTAGTTAATATTATAGATAATTGTTTTGTAAAACAATTTGAAGAACATTTCTTCTTGTAATATACTTCGTCTTAATTATTTATTTCTACAGTAATATAACTACTTAACGTAATGTGGTCAAGTTTAATGCAATAACCTGAGAATCCAAAGCAGAATAATCTAATTCATCACCAGATAAGAGTCTAGGACTAATAGAAATCTGAGATATGATCTTGCCCCCTGAATTATCTCCACATTCCGCATAAATTGACCCCGTAGACAAGACACGCACTATTAACACCCTTTCCGAAACCTTTTACGGCGAAGTATCTGCCCGGCCGCTTTCACTTTAGCGTCGACGGCGGCTTCGCCCTGAGGGACCGCCAAGGGGCGATGCGTATTCAGTCAGACGGCATTTTCCCAGCGCACGCGGTCTCGGTGGACAAGATTCCATGGCGATTGCCGGCGTGCGGCGGCGGCGGCGGCGGCGGAGGCGGAGGCGGCCCGCCGAGGGGAGTGGCACGTGGCGATTAGCGTCGCTCGGCGATGAATGGCCGCTGCGTCAGCGGCTGCGCCGGCGGCGGCCACGGGCCGAGCAGGGCGGAGGCGGGGCGGGGACGGAGGGAATGGGCGGGGTGGCGGGGGCGCCAGCGGTAAGCACGGGCCGAGGGAGGGGGCGGGGCGGAGACGAGCGACGAGATGGGATGGGCAGCAAGGAGGTGGGGCGGGGCGGAGTGCGGGGCGGAGTGCGGGGCGGAGTGCGGGGCGGAGTGCGGGGCGGAGTGCGGGGCGGAGTGCGGGGCGGAGTGCGGGGCGGAGTGCGGGGCGGAGTGCGGGGCGGGGCGGAGTGCGGGGCGGAGTGCGGGGCGGAGTGCGGGGCGGAGTGCGGGGCGGAGTGCGGGGCGGAGTGCGGGGCGGAGTGCGGGGCGGAGTGCGGGGCGGAGTGCGGGGCGGAGTGCGGGGCGGAGTGCGGGGCGGAGTGCGGGGCGAGTGCGGGCGAGTGCGGGCGGAGTGCGGGGCGGAGGGCGGGGCGGAGGGCGGGGCGGAGGGCGGGCGGAGGGCGGGGCGGAGTGGGGGCGGAGTGCGGGGCGGAGTGCGGGGCCGGAGTGCGGGGCGGAGTGCGGGGCGGAGTGCGGGGCGGAGTGCGGGGCGGAGTGCGGGGCGGAGTGCGGGGCGGAGTGCGGGGCGGAGTGCGGGGCGGAGTGCGGGGCGGAGTGCGGGGCGGAGTGCGGGGCGGAGTGCGGGGCGGAGTGCGGGGCGGAGTGCGGGGCGGAGTGCGGGGCGAGTGCGGGCGGAGTGCGGGGCGGAGTGCGGGCGGAGTGCGGGGGCGGAGTGCGGGCGGAGTGCGGGGCGGAGTGCGGGGCGGAGTGCGGGGCGGAGGGCGGGGCGGAGGGCGGGGCGGAGGGCGGGGCGGAGGGCGGGGCGGAGGGCGGGGCGGAGGGCGGGGCGGAGGGCGGGGCGGAGGGCGGGGCGGAGGGCGGGGCGGAGGGCGGGGCGGAGGGCGGGGGCGGAGGGCGGGGCGGAGGGCGGGGCGGAGGGCGGGGCGGAGGGCGGGGCGGAGGGCGGGGCGGAGGGCGGGGGG
This sequence comes from Gryllus longicercus, assembly GCA_038098605.1. Taxonomy (NCBI): domain Eukaryota; kingdom Metazoa; phylum Arthropoda; class Insecta; order Orthoptera; family Gryllidae; genus Gryllus; species Gryllus longicercus. Next base: position 143,180 of record JAZDUA010001220.1, read on the forward strand.
GCGGAGTGCGGGGCGGAGTGCGGGGCGGAGTGCGGGGGCGGAGTGCGGGGCGGAGTGCGGGGCGGAGTGCGGGGCGGAGTGCGGGGCGGAGTGCGGGGCGGAAGTGCGGGGCGGAGTGCGGGGCGGAGTGCGGGGCGGAGTGCGGGGCGGAGTGCGGGGCGGAGTGCGGGGCGGAGTGCGGGGCGGAGTGCGGGGCGGAGTGCGGGCGGAGTGCGGGGCGGAGTGCGGGGCGGAGTGCGGGGCGGAGTGCGGGGCGAAGCGGTTGTCTGCCAGGCGTGGGAGCGCCGATGCTGTCGCTCGAAGCCCTGGCCGCGGCCACGCCCACCCACGGCGCCTTGTGGATAACTACTGTAATTACGGCACGTGGACGTCCAGCTCTTGTCTAGGTCTGCCTGCCAGCCATGTAGTTGGGTAAAGGTGGAAGCGTGGAGTTTATCATGGCAAGTGTGGAGCAAATGACGTAAAGAAATGGGATGTTTTGTGGAATCTTTTCCAGTTATTTGGATAACGAATAATGAACGATAATAAAATTATTCGGGTCTGAGCAAACGGAAAGAAAAAGAGAATCGTCTTGTGTACTCTATTACTGTAGTATGTAGTACAACTTCTGTTATTTAATTTTTAAATAACTTACTGTCATTTTATCCCTTAAGCCAATAATTGGCATAAGACATTGACAAAATAATTTCCTGTGATTAGAAGAGTTATCATTGTTGTTTATCTCCGTTCTTTGAGAGGTATTTTCAACTCCTAAAAATATATACCTTCTTCAGTATGCTTCATTTAAGTGCATTTCATTGCATAAAACCACTGCAAGGGTTGAATATAATAAAAGTGTTGAACTTATTTAACTATATTCAATTAATAGAAATTGACCTTTAAACTTTATCATTTATTTAATTAGTTTCTAAATCAGTACTACCATAAGGTAATAATATATAAGATACAAAAATTAAGTGACTCTCCAATGCTGCCAAATGTGCTAGTCACTCGACAAGTAAAATCACACACAAATAAAAACTAGAAGTACATGCTGTGCAGTTGTATTGCGCAGGTGTTCCTACGTGCAAAATCTGATGTATCATCTTCATGGTATCATCGAAATAAAACGAGGTTTTCAAAATTCCGAAACAATTCACCTCACTCTAGTATATTTAAT